>VNKC01003455.1:0-14782 GCA_008042775.1 Drosophila pectinifera
GATATATAGATATATAGATATATAGATATATAGATATATAGATATATAGATATATAGATATATAGATATATAGATATATAGATATATAGATATATAGATATATAGATATATAGATATATAGATATATAGATATATAGATATATAGATATATAGATATATAGATATATAGATATATTTTTATATTTTCGGTTTAAAATAAGTAGATGTGAAAAATACATTTATGCGGACGTGCTCTAAATCAGATAATAGATATGGGAGTTATTAAAAAATAAAGAGTCTGTGCATGCTGAACTTCTGCAACATCTACACTGATGGGTGTTTACTCTATATGTGTCTGGAAACATTTGTTTTTTTTTTGTGTTGCTTAATATTTTCCTAACAACATTAGTCTTCATCTGTCAATATTTTCTTCTGGCTTCGGCCCTGTTTAATTGAAAATTTTCATACATTTCTGAATAATTAGTCAAAGTGAATTAGCCATGCGCATGTGCCTTTTAATTTCATCCACAATGATTTGGGTACCGAGTATCTCACAGTGGGTCAGATTCGACCGTAGCTTTAGTAGTTGTTTTTCATGCTTATGTGCAGTATAACAAGTAGTTTAGAGTGTTGATCGCAAAACATAACAAAAATTAGGAATGCAAAGCCATACTCTAAATTAATATTTGTCAATTCTATAGGTCCCTTGGTCTTTTGAAAAAATAGTTTGCTTTGACTTAGTATTGCTGCTTATGGGATAAATGAATTTTGGATTTCTGTTGTCTCCCACCTATGGACAGTAAAAGAGTACATAACACTGTAGGTAAGAGCATTTGCGGCGAAAATAACAATAATGTTTAATATTTTCAATTGCAGTTAGCTGTTGTAAAATTTGTTCAAATAGTGTTGCGAATTGTTAACAAAATGTTTGCAATACGTATAATTTATCGAACAGTTTGCGCATTAAATGAACTATTTGGAACATGAACTCTTTTTTTTTAATGATTCAATAAGTTTTGCCACCCTTGGAATTTTAAGAAGTCGATTTTTTACTGGTCATTCAATTTTGTTTGCTTTTTTTAAGAACACTTTAAGATTTTGACCACATCTGAACTCAAATTAGTTCGGAAGTTTAAGATCGTGGTACAAGCCTACAACCCTAAAATAAAAATTTTTTGTTAGCAAACCAATTTGGCTCAAACATCTTTCATAATAAATTTGTTCCAACTCTATATATTTATAAAATATAATATTTTTTAATTTTACCTATAATTCTACAGAAAAAAAATTTCTAAACTTTAAAGCGATTGTTTAAGTTAATCCCAGGAAGATATTTTTTTTGCGGTAACCACTCTTAAATTGTTTCTTTTATTTTCGATATATTTGTTTCAAAATTAGAACGAGCAGAGGAGGCGGATATGCAATAAAGCTGAGGGTTAAAATCGAATTTGTATTTCATATTTATTGTATTGTATGTATTTTATATTTATTAATTTCTGTTTTTATGCAGCTGAATTCGCAATACAAATTGTTAGGCAGAAAAACTCTGTAAGGTTTCTCTAGCAAGTTAACAGAGACTTAACAGAAATGGAAATTCGTGAGAGTTTTGGGAAAGAGAAAATAAAAACTCTTTGAACCTGCAAGGGTTTGAGAACAATGGTTTTGACGATTGGTCTAGAATGTCATAGAAACTGACCTTAAAAATTTTTTTGCAAATGCTCAGAGTCTAAATCTCAACCCATTCTTTTTCGAAAAAAAAAAAATCAATTGAAAAATAGAGAATCCCCCCAAAAATAGATCTGATAAGCCTTCGAACAGGGCACGGATGGAGAGTTAAAAGAAAATATTTTTAAATGTTATGGGCCTTATCGAATGTCTATATCTATCTTTATTATATATATATTATTATCTTAGATAAAAAATATATTATAAATAAAATATGTAAAAATAAAATAATTTTGATAATTAAAGTTTCAATTTGCAGTTAATGAGCTATTCATTCGATTCAACAAAAGTGCAAAACTTCTGTGCAAATTAAATCAACTGCCTTTAGTATCCAGCTATTTTCTCAATTCTTTTCGACACCGAAACATCCGATTTTTGCCACAATCTCCAGACCCCTGACTTAAACTGACGAATTAATAAAGAAAGGTGTCCTCTAGGTTAAGACAGCAAGGACAGCAAGTAAGAATTTGGTATTCGGGTCATTGACTACAAGGTGGTAACAGAAGAACCTCAAGTATCAAGTTAGGGTCTGAAAGAAATTTATTTGGGCATTAAACTTCTCACCAAAGTGCGCTGCTAGGTATGCCCGAGACTATAACACAAACGACAAGGATCGTAGTGCATCCCGTAGTTGTCCCGCCTACCTGCAGGAGTTCCGGAGACGTAAATCTAACGGCTATGTAGAATGTTGCAACAACACGGTTAAACGTTAAGAAATGCCTTTTAAGCCACAGCCAGACAAATCTCAAATCTGTCCAAAAGAAAATATTGAAAATGTATGGATCAATTTTATATTTAATTTTTTTGTCAAGTTTGATATCACAAATATTCGTAAAATTCTAACCGAGCTGATGAGATGGAATTTATTGGAGCTAACTTAGACTTTGCGATTGTCCATAATGTTCTTCTTTATATAGACGTGTAAATATATGCAGCAACTGCTTCTAAGAATTATGTATTTTATGGTGATGCGTTTATAATGTTAGGAAGAATTTGAGAATTGTACAAAAATTATTCAATTTGCTTCCATTGAGAATCAAGCTCGATAGGAAAGGGATCACCCAGTTTAAACGATGCATCCATAACTCTTAAACTGATTTTCGCACATTAAAGACGTGAGATACTCATATAAATGAGGGACAAGCGAGAGTATACTTCGTTTAGTGATAACAGAACTCGTATGTAGAGTATATCTAAAATAAATAATATCTGGTTTTGGTTGCCACGACATACGTAGAGTCTTTGTAATCTTTTTAACATCGGCAAACTATGGGAAGGTACAAATTATCATGAGGGCGAACGATATTTTGAATACACACATCCTAATGTAAATATTTTAAAGATTATAAACATAAAATGTAAAATAAGACATTTTGATTTACAAGAAATACTGCATGAGTAATGAAAATGATCTCGAAACTTGAGTCAAGCAGAGTCTGGGCTGCTGTAGTAAATTGATCGCTGAGTGGCGCGAAAGCATTTTTAATGATTTAATTTTAATTTTTCTTGTGTGCTCAACCATATGTGCATACTGAATTATATATGCCGTTGCAGCTACGGTTTCGCGACTTACTTGGACATTTATTGGACAGGTGACCGCAGCGTAAATAGTTGATTTAAAGGTTGCGGACTGTTTTATAATGTTTCTCTATTGTAACAAATGAAAAAGTTTACTGCTTCCAAATCTGCCTTCATCTCGGATGAGATCGTCTTGATCTAGAAAATGTGTTAGAGTACTTAGACTGTTGTTTTTTTCGGCTCGACAAGTCTACTTTAAATTCTTAACAACCGTGATAATATGCTTCTGGTGGATCCTACCTCATTCTAGTCCTTCTAAATTGTGGCACCTGCAACTACTAGTTTATGTATAATACGCAAAATGTAACATTTCTACAGATGATTATGCAGCTTTAGAAAAAGGTTATCTAATTTGGATGCAATAATCGGTGCCTACCATTGTGATGATGGCCCATAAAAAATAGTGTGCCCAAGAAACCCAAGACTGTGATTGGCAAACTTGGAAACACAAATTCCTCTTGAGGCTACATCCGCGGCGTTCTATTCTAACGGTACAGTGCGCGATTTCTTTGGGAGAGATGGTCTTCTGAATCGTCGTGATCCTTGCAGCAACAAAATTGTCTTCTATTATGGTAAGGATTTTTATCCACGACAGCCCAATTTTTCAATCTAATCAGGAATATCTTGGAAGAGTGGAATTCAATTGTGCCCAAACTGCAGCTTTTAATTCTAGTTGAGGAAGAGTGATGATCCTTACTGTAGCCAAATAATTGTTGTGTTGGTCTTATACATAAGATAATTAAAACTTGCCTGTACCTATTTTCAATGATAGCCGTACATACATATTTGTGTTTTCTAAACCGTAGCAGTATGAATATTAAGGCGTAGAAGTAGAAATGTTACAGTCGAGTGTGGCTGACTGTGTGATACCCGGCACCCAAAGCATTGTAGGTGGAATTAAACTACAAAAACGGCAATGCTGCCAAATTAAAAAAACTGTTGCCAGGTACAAGTTGAGAAACACCCGAAAACACAGATGTTGCTAGGAACATGATGAGCAACAGTTGGTGCTGTCAACATACAAAGAAATTGTTTTTCATTCGATTTCACAAATCTTTAGAG
Organism: Drosophila pectinifera; assembly: GCA_008042775.1. Classification (NCBI taxonomy): domain Eukaryota; kingdom Metazoa; phylum Arthropoda; class Insecta; order Diptera; family Drosophilidae; genus Drosophila; species Drosophila pectinifera. Next base: position 4,345 of record VNKC01003455.1, read on the forward strand.
AACGTCCGCACAAATGTATTCATTTCATATCTATTTACTTTAAACCGAAAATTACGACTAAAACTTATTTATATCTGCGTGCAACAGATTAGAATATAGTCATTAAATTTGGTAGCTCTAGCTATTATGGTCTCTGAGATCTGTTGTTTCACACGGACGGACAGACGGACATGGCTAAGTCAACTCGGCTGGTGACGCTGATCAAGAATATATATACTTTATCGGGTCGGAGATGCCTCCTTCTTCCTGTTGGATACATTCTCGGTTGGCACTAAGTTATTATACCCCTGTACCCTAAGAATACAGAGTATAAAAATATGCTCATAATTGAGTGAATTGAATATGATTTTGGATTTTTGCATGTTCTACTTTGATTTTCAGTTATCAGTTCCATGGTTTATTACATCAAAACAATACCATTTGGATTTACATTATGAACCAATTAGATAAAAGATTCCGCAAAGATTGCCTACGCCAGCTGCGAGCTGTTTTCTCATTGAAGAAAATCGTACAATGTTAAATGTTTCTTGCCAGACTAAGAAAACTATCAAAGAACAATGAGCCATTGAGTGTTTTCACTATCGGAACATTTCGGGCAACCAACCTGATATACAACAAATGTGCTCCTGTTTTGTGTAGGTCTATCCTTTGGCCTTTTATCAGATGCTTCCATTATGTTGCTCTCCAAATTTTGGTATCAATAATCTCAAATAGGCAACACGTCGTACTCCACATCCATTTTTGTTTAACTATGTGGATTAATATAATACTCATAATATCTGTTTCCGTTTCTAATGACACCAATGATCCATTCAAAGCGGATACAGTATCGAAAATAGAGCGAATATTAAAAACCTTTTAGAGCACCTTTATTTGGATAATTTCTTTCAGATATTTGATATGGAGCTACGACACTTAGAACAACGCTAGATAAACAGCTAGATTAACAAATAGTCGAGTTTGGTAACAGTTAATATACATATAATTAACGGCAGTAATAAACCTTATAATCATGATGTCTACCAATAATTTCCGAGAGTAATAAGCTACATAAAGATTTACAATTTGAAGTAATTATTTCATTTAATTATTTCTGTGGCGCGCTTGGAGATTAACTACATTAATTAACCTTATAATCTTGAAAAGTCTTCGAATTATGTCCATAATTAATACGATGCACAAAGATTTTCAATTACGTATCACGCGACAATATGTGCTAAGTTTTACTCTTATTTATTTTGCAGACTTTTTGGGAAGGTATTTGTGTAACGTTTATGTCTTGTCAGCGTTTAATGACTAACATGCGCGTTTTTCTTCTCTTTTTTGATCCAATGTTATATAGCTGACGAATTTCCAAAATAAACTGTAGGTATCGAATTTGGGTATATGTATATGATCCAATTGTGACGGTAGAGAAAATTTATGTTGTTTTGTGCAAGCAGTTGTTGTTTGAATATGCGATTGTATATATGTGTATAAAGGCTTTTATGTTAAGGCTTCCGGAAGACAAAGTCCTGTCGCGGCCGTCAAAATTAGCGGGTTTTACTCAATGCAAAGGCATGATAAGAGTAGAGCATTAATAATACAACTTCTAACAAATAATGTTAGGGAAAAATAAAAATACGGTACACAACGTAATAAGTGAATAAATCAGCCATCTTTGAGAACTATCTTAATGCCATTAAACTTAACATAAAGCATCAATAAAATTATATTAATTCAATAATTTTTTATTTCTATACAATTCTGGGTCTGCCCGAGTTTAATATAAACTCCCTCTGACTACTAGAGCTTAATCGTAGTCTGTATGCCTAGATATAATATTAAATTTGCCGCACCCTAAGTTCGATATAAAATTCTGTACAAAACGCCATAGTATCGAGCTCTGGGTCTTCCCCATTATAATCGTGTTTTATAAATAAATTTTGAGTTCACCTGTGTTTTTCTGTAGTCTTAGAACTGTTTCCTGGCTCTGCCCTAGCTAAATCGTTTGCGCCTGCTTGTCGTTGCCTTAGTCGAGAGACCTAGGTTGTCAGAGCTTAATTGTAGAGTAGCATAAAATTCTGGATTTGCCCGTGTTTTGCCGAATTCGAGTACTTTCTCGAGCTTAATTGTAGTTCCTCAAGCTATTATAGTCCCTAAGACTTAGAATCTTATAAACACAGACTGAGATAGTTTATTCGACTAGTCTGTTAATGTGAATACATATATGTACCTTACGGGGTCCAAGATTCTTCTGTTACATACATTTACATACATACTCTGATACCCCACATACTCCTTGAACCCTATTAGTACCGGATATAAAAATAGTACATTATATAATTACTGATCATAAGCTTTCATTAATCACCCATGGAATTACATTTTTAAATTATGATAATCCCGTGAACAATAATTTTCGATAAACCTGTATTACTTACTTGTATGTTTAGTTCCAAATTTTTCCACTGGCAAAATCTAGTAAATTTGTCGCTGAAAAAAGGACCAAATTACAATATATAATTTCATATAATATAGAATTTTTTTATAAAATAATCATGATAATCATATATTTCCCAGGCCGGTTTCAGTAGTTACTTCCGAAACATCACTGACTTAAATTTACCATCGTTAGCTTTCTGTTTAACATATACTCCTATACAGTAAATCGGTAAAATTCAAAAATTCAATTCAATTTGACCCGAAAACTGAATTTGAAATTCCCAATTCCCTTTAATAGCTTTGTCTCGAGAAAAGTTTAAGAGATTAGTAATGGAGAATAAATTTTAGTTATCCTCTGAAGTACTACGCAAAGTTGCATCTTCACTTTTCTATTATATTTTCTTCAATCTTGGTTTGAGATAATGCATCTCCTATATAATTCTTTTACTGGGATATACCTTATTTTATAATACAATTTAATTGAATGTTTGCTTGCTTGATATTATTTAGACAAACAAAAGGATTGTGGTCACTGAGTATATGAAAAGATCTTTCAAATATTCAGTAATATTATAATTTAAATAACATTAATGCCGTTCCAGATTTTACTGATTATTTTAGTCCAATTGAAGTAAACCCCTATTTCTTAAAAAATGTATTTAAATATATATATATATATATTGTTTTTTACGAATATTATATTGTTATTTTTCCGCATTCCATTCCAAATAAACAGGAACGCTTCAGCAGGAAGGTTCAAGTAGTTCCATAAGCCCTCAAGATCTCGCTTTTCTTGAATTTATTGCAACCGGCGATCGTATTAGAAATTTGTGAGATGTCAACTTCCTTTGCCTTAACAGGTAAATACAGAATACGTACGTTTCGAAATCAGCCCTTCAAGAAGGCAGTAGTTTCAGTCTACCGAAGCTCCGAAACTAATACGAACACTAATACTCAGTGTACGAAAGATGTGCTTCAAAATTGAGTGACCCATTTACGGTCATTTATGTAAACCCGGCTGACTCCCGTGGAAAAATTGTATAACTTGAAAGAGCAAATTATATGCGAAGCTAAATCCATTGTTTCCACTGACTTAAAGGACATCCAAAGCACTATTCAAAGATGATAACCCTGGAACATTCACAAGTCTTCATGAAAAATTGGGATTGCCTATTAATTTTCCTTTGCTCATCCAAGTTTCATTATGGGAGATGATCCTAAGCAACAAATCAGATATCCCTTTTTGACAATAAATGACTTCCGTCTTAGAAGAAAGATATCGCATATGTGAAGCGATTGAGGATGTTCAATCTATTGTCTTTGTCCCGCCATATCCAAAGGAGCACAAAGGCGGCCTAAAAGGGTTAATTCTATTGAGACCCAAATCGTTACAATGGTACGCATCTATGAACTCTGCTCCAAACAACCTCATCCAGTACGACATTGTCCTCGTTTTCTCCATATGTCTCAACCGAATCGAGAGTCATATATTAAAAAAAACAAATTAAGTCTCAATTGATTCGCTAGAGGTCATAACCTCAGGAGTGAACGAGTAGACATAACTGTTTCGCGTGCATGGTATGCCACAGTTCGTTGCTTTACATAAGCAATCCGTAAAACTCTGGCATCGCAGTGAGGGTTCACCGTCAAGAACCGCCTACCTAGTCCAAAGTTTGTATCCAATCAGCAAGGAATTCTTAGCCACAGCTATCGTCCAGGTCTGCTACCTATGAGATAAAAAAAAGTGACATTTTCAAAATTGAGATCGATACGATCGCATTAGTACTGCTCAATCTTCAAAAATAGATCTCTTTAATATGTTATGTATGAATTCGGGTGGATTTTGATATCTACTGCCAGGAGGACCATACTCCTTTGTCCTTTACTACAAAGATTTGGAAGGTGAAGTATCCCCAGGCAAAGTGCTGAAAGAATCGGAAAAATTTTGTGAACTAAACTTCGCTCGAACGACTTCCAGATTTTTTGAGTGAATCAACTATGTGCATACCAGGTCGTCTTCGCTCACAGAATTCTTAAGGAATGAGGATCTCGTAAAAAGGGATGCTTTTATCAAAGACAAATATGACTCGGTGATAAAAGACTACATAGTTCACGTCGTTATCTCGACGTCTTGTCGCAAATCGCAGGGCTTTCCTGATGGGTGGCTATCTCCAATTGTAGTTTAGACCAAAATCTTGATGCCAGACATTTGGTTAACCTACATTGGCAGGAATGAGTTTCGTAGAACTGTTACAATGGTGGGATTATTTCTATCCCAGCCAATTTACTTGTAGGCTCTGAAATGGCACTTAATAAAGACTACCCTCAAGGCACCGGTTACTATATGATTTAATAATTATAGAATATCATGGCATCCATCAACCGCTCACTCCTCACATCAGGGGCCTGTGGGAAGCAGGACTGAACAGTTTTAAAACTCACTTCTACAAAACAATGCGTAACTTCAAATATACATTATCCACTCTCCTAAGCTGCAAAGAGACATGTTCTAGACCGATCTCAGTGATGTCTGATGTTCTTTTGTGCTAACTCCAGGGAATTTTCTGACAGGCAGACCTCTACTTACGCTAGCCGAACCTCCGATAACTGGCGAAGCCAGTTTATTCTGAACGGACGGCAATGACTAAAAACTCTCAGTCAACTCTTTTCATTGAGATGAAAAGCAAAATACCTCATGGAGTTCCGCCAGAGGTGCAAATGGCGACAGCCCTAACCATGTCCGGACCGGGAAGAAAAAACGCCAATGCCGAGTAAAGTCTTCGAACAACCACGGGTCTCCACAGAACTGTCCCACACAACGAAGGCTACCCTGCCTCTGCAAAATTGCGGTTTGACATCGAGTTTAAACTCTCCGATGTATCGCCGCATCGATATTTTATTAACCTACGGTATGGGCCTCCTGGGTGTTGATGACGAATAAGTGTGTAAGACCTTATTCATCAATTCATGCCGAGACTCAAAGGATCGAGTCGTGGTTCGCGTCGTGGAGAAATTTCGGATGGGAACTTCGGCTAGGGAGTTGCCCGACTCCGCCTGAGCAGCATTCAACAACATCATCCTGGTGAATCCATATCTCGACGTCCAAAGTGGACGTCTGGTAGTGCAGAACATGGTGCAACTATGGATGCTTTCCGGTACCTACGCCCTTTAACGTTATTCGCTTTCCTATTGCAATCTGAAGAGTAATGCATTCCAGTTCATGATAATGATTTCCAAGAATGTACACTTACATTACATATATACATCCATCGATACCAGGAAGCTGCGAATAAAGAAACCCGATATTTTTGAAAATCAGAACCATCATACTTAGAGTTTTCAAAATTTTTCACAATTTGGTTGAGATAACCAACCTACTTCAATGACTCCCCACTATATCAGACATGATAATATCCATATTGGTCTGTACGATAACGAAATTGTGTAATCTTTTCCGGGCTGCGAAATTATTATGACAATAGATTGTATCCATTTCTTTGGGTAGAAGCCAAGAATTATAATCCCATTGAAGAGTTTACAAATGACATCATTAGTACAGTTTGGAAGTTCAATTATTATTTTTGGAATTTTATTACTAACGACTTTTGCAATCTTATTCGGTCTAAACAAAGTCGGCTCAAACACAGGTTTTTATTAAATTGGAGGTAGGGCAAAATAATTTATTGCAGAATTTGGCTGAAATGCACTTCGAAAATGTGAAGCACATTTTTTCGATTTGTCTTGTCGCAGCGGGACCCGGCACCCTGCGGGGCTTTTAAGGTTACCGTTACTTGATTACACTATTATAGAAGTAGCTTGCAAGAAATTTGGTGTAAGCCTTTGGTGAAATTGGTATTTTATGTGTTCTCTGTTTAAGATGCCGGTTATGCCGTTGGCTTTACCGAAGGATCTTTACAATAGAAGGAATAACCTAAAGGATATCCATCAGTGACATTACAGGTGTTACAACCACAGAAAATGGCTTGCTTCAATAATAGTACACACAGGAGGGCTAAAGTTTTTATTTCCGTAAATTTCTTACGATTTACTTTTCAAAAAGAGTAGTCGTTGCTCCGGTTCCCGCAAAACGCAAATTTCTTGCGAGTTGAAAAACGTGAACGTTTTTCTTTGCGAAATGAAAAGTAAATGCCTTTTCCTACATCAAAACGTGTCTTATTTGCAAAAGAAAAAATATAGTTGACTCGTTGGTCTATTGACTGTTATTTAAAAAAGAATTATTTTCTGATAGGGTTGCTATAAATAAACCTTTATAATTAAATTGTTTAAACGGTTTTTTTTACCATTTACAAAAGTATAAAAGTCATTGAGACCACTGGAATTGAAAATGTTTTATGAGTAAAGTAAACAATTTAAGAAATTAAAGACATTTGAACACCCTGCTTATTTCTGAAAATATTTGAAATCAATTGTTTGAGCACTAAAAACTTTTAAATATTCCGATAACAAATCGATTTGCAAAAAACGAAGCGCGCATAAACGGAAAGGCTGTTTTTGGTCAATACGCAAATCGCAAAAAACAAAGTGAAACCGGATCCCCTCTGACAAATGCAATATTTCGTAATAAACCTTATAATAAGTGGAAACGTTTCAAAACATTCGGTTAATTTTTGAAATTTAAGAAACTGCGATGTACAGTGGTCATTTGATATAAAAGATGTCAGATGTCAACTGTTTTTTGTCATTTGTATGCCGATTGTATGTCTTTTGTCTATTGTCTCAGTATATTGATTTATTTTTTTTTTTCTTTGAAAAAACTTCAAGTATAGTTTGGAGCATGGTTTTTTGAATATTCCTTTTAATAAGTGGAATAAGTTAAAGATTTTCGTTTACATAATAGGTGGTGGAAACCGAAATCCTAAATGTTAAAAATCAAAATGTGATGTAAAATTCACATTTAATTATCTATGATCCTATCCAGATCTATAGGTATTGATGTAACGGTATAAGAAATGTCTAGAATAAAACAACATCCCTAATGGTAAATAAAAAAAAAAAAATTTTAATTGTTATCATTTAAAGATAATTGTGAAGTTTATTAAATTATCTATTCTCCTAATCGACTTAAAGCCACAACAACTGAGAAAATAATTTTAAAAAATGGGAAACTTGGTATAAGGCGTCTTATTATTATATTATTTGAGAGCTTTCTTTTAATCCTGTTACTTTCTCTAATAGCGCGATACCCTAACATATATGGTTGGTTTCTGTTCGGCCTATTGCCCTGGTTCAGGTTGATTCAACATCCGCAAAGAGGGGAAATTGTTTATTCTTCGATTTCGCGCTTAATTTGGCAAAGCTTAAGCTTAATCTGGATGTAGCGATCTATTCCGGTCTGTGTATCCCGCTTGTTGAGTATTGCCAATATTTATAGTGGTTGTTTTTGGTGCAGCAGACGTTGACATCGCAGCCTATATCGCGTTGTTGGCCGCTGCAGCTTTTGCTGTGGTTCCAGAAATCTAAGCATTTCTAGCTGTTGGTGCGCCATGTGTCAACGGCGATGGTGTGATGATTCTTTCTATGATTCTTTCACTATATTTATGTGTTCTCAGAACTCGCGCGAAACACGTCTATTATCTACAAGAGATTGATTTGTCCATGTCGAGTACGCACTGGATATTTCTCTTTTGAAGACAAATCGCAGGCTTTATGTATTGATATAATGAAAGCGAGCGTAATCACTTGATTTCGCATTTGTTAGTTGTTCAAGGCTAAGCTGAAACCAACATTCGTTAATGAGAGGCAAATTAAAGCTTTTCAACAGTTGTAAGCCTTGGATAGACTCGGAAAATCAACCATCGAAAACAATCGAAAAAAACATCCGTATTAAACGGAGGAAGCCGACTGCCAGACGGAATGATGTGGAACAAGTTGGATTTGAGCTTGAAAAGAAATTTTCTTGATATGCACCTCGCGTTTCGTTAACTAAATATCTTGTATTTGCCTCAAGTGGGGATAAGACGACCTGCGCACCCTCGAGTCTCTGGCCTTTAATGGAAGAATCCAATTGATTTAAACGAATATGAATGTATTCGAAATTCTGCATTATGGATTCCTAAGAATTATTTAGAAACCAATCAGACTTATAATACCTAATACAATAATTATATGTCTATTTTTCTTTTGTCGATAATTCCTGTTTAAAATCATTTTTTTTGTTATTCGGTGAATGCAGAATTATTTCGTCATACATATGTTGCAGTTTCTATGAGACTAACATTCTTTCACTCTAATCTTTTTCTTTGTACCGTGACATTAGGAATGAGTTGCTGGGGTATTGCGTAGTAAATATTAATATGTACAAAATCAATCTAGCTGAACTTTCTTGCTGATACGGTTATTTGGTAAAAATTTGTTTGCAAAATTATTGGAAATATTATCTAAATCATAAGGAATTAACTCAATTTCAGGTATAATCTTATAGTCTAACATAGACTAAAATGCTCATGGTACCAGTTTGTTTTCAAAGGAGCAAGGAATAATTAAAGAAAAGCATGCATTTATGGTTCAAATATATCCGAAAATTGCAAGCGTCATTGAATTTGTTTGTAAAATTAAAAAAAAAAACAGCCCCATTGATTATGGTTAAGCGCAACGCAGCAGTCGGAAAACCAACATTGATGATCAAATGAGGAAATAACTAGGAATAGAATAGTTAAAATTATACATGAAAAGAAATTTCTTAAGCATACTTCTATTGTACGACATGTAACGGCTCGTTTTCCAATAAATAACAGATCTATGAAGAAGAGTGGCATAACATCGTTATTAATGGAATGGAATGGAATGACACCTATTAGCTATATATATACACTCTAATGAATGCCAGTATGTATATGTCGACCTCTGGGATAGTGAGTTGATTCAATTTGCAAAAATTTTTCAGATAACTGGACCTATCAACGGGATAATGCTTCAATCCTCACATCACAGGACCCGAAGGACTGTTTTCTCAGAAGGGAGGCGATCGCCACAGACAACTTGACTTGAGTCTCAGAATAAGGTACCCCAGCAGCGAGAAGCAGAAAAGGGCTACTACCAACTGGACGGTTCCGGATTTACATGTAAGATTAGTTTAATTACAAATCACAAAAAAATACAAAGAAACAAAAGTACAAAGAGAAAATAAAAAAAAAAATGGTGTTATATTAAATTGAAACCAATCGAAAAATACAAGTTTTTAATCAAGTTGAAAAATCCAAACTAAAAAACCAACAAAGCTAATCAAAACAAGAATTTTAGAATTAAGTCAAAGTCTACATAAAAATAAATTATTAATTAAATTAAAGTTGAAGATCCAAACGTACAAAACAAAAAATGGTATAAGCTAAACTTCATATACCCCTACATACATATAAAAAAAAAAAAAAAAAATTCCTAGTTCAAATAATTTGATCAGTCCCGCAATGCTAAACAATACCGGAGAACAAGCCCGACATAATCAAAGGCCCAATACAGATAGCTAATATGCAGAGACAAATAAAGAAAATAGTAAAAGTAATTTAAGTCAATTAAACCAAAAGAGATCACCACTACTTGACCAAATATATAATATTAACTCAAGTAAAATGAATGAACTAGACAGGGTCCCAGGCTTAGTAAAAAATCGTAGGGATTTTTTCTTATCCAAGCTGGATAATTTAGTTCTTGGAGAAAACCAGTAGAGGAAATAATTAAAATACATTCATTAACTCATTAACCCCAGGTTTTATGGAATCCTTAATGTAATTGAAAACAAAATAGTAGGTAATGCAGATTCAGTTTTAGAATCATATAATACACCATTAAATTGGGCAGCAATCAGCCCACAAGTCTATTCTCGCCTATAACTCATTTTGTTCCAAATTTATTGCATGGAAATGGGATAAAAATAATTAATTTTTTCACCATTCTTACAGAGATAAGGCGCTTGATACATTTATTAGAGGCCTTAACCAGCCAGCAGATCTGCCATTAGCACTCCAACTATGCGAAACACTAGAAAATAAAAAATTCA
>VNKC01003456.1:0-27480 GCA_008042775.1 Drosophila pectinifera
ATCTTTCGATGCGCCACTAAAGTCTCATTTAATTAAGCAATGATTTTTTTCTTAACTCTGATTTGTTCAGAAAATTAGGGTAAAAAACTACCGATTTAAGGACCCAAAAATTCATATATATGATGTCTTCTGGAGAGCATATTACGGCCAAAAATGGGTTGACACCCAAATGCCGCATAGCTTTCGATTCGTCACTAAAATCTTAATTAGTTGGCAATAAAATATTTGAAAAACTAAGAACAAAAATTTTGGCCGATTTTTCAAAAAATGATAAGGGGTTACATCATTAAAATTGTCAAAAATTGGCCAAAAATTAATTTTTTCTGATCTCTAAACTCAATATGCAGATTAATTAACCTAATAAAAACTAACACAGAACTGCTTTCCGAATTGAATTTGAGGCTGATTTGACTTTGTTATGAATATTTTTAACCTTGAGTTGTCCCTAAAATTAGGACATAAAAACCCCATTTAAGGACCCAAAAATGCGTATATATGATGTCTTCTGTAGAGCATATTATGGCCAAAAATGGGTTGACGGCCAAATGCCGCATATCGTTCGATGCGCCACTAAAGTCTTATTTAGTTAGGAAAAAAATATTGATAAAACTCGAAAAAAAAATTTTGGTCAATTTTTGAGAATTTTATAAGGGGTTACATCATTGAAATTGTCAAAAAATGGCAAAAAATTAATTTTGTCACATTTCTAAATTCGATGTGCAGATTAATTAAACAAACAAAAGCAAACACAGAAATGCTTTCCGAACTAAAATTGAGGCTGTTTTCAGTTAGCAATGCTTATTTTTGTCTCTGATTTGTCAAAAAAAAAAAACAAGTGTCTCTGATAAGATTTAGTTTTTAATCTTTAACGGTCATCGGCCGGCAGCAGTCTTAATAAAGCTCATAATCCAATTTTTTTATTGAAGATTTTTGTAAAGCATACTTCTGGGGCGATGAGCAACACTAGAATGAGAAAAGCCATCGTCATATGCACAATTTGAGCATACACAGAAAAGGTTTCCGAATTAAAATTGAGGCAGTTTTGACTTAACAATGGGTATTTTTATCTCTGGTTTGTCCAATAAATTAGGATAAGAAACTACTACAGTGAAATAAACCTTTTTAAATCCGATACATATACTACTAATTTTTATTGGGATCAATAGCATTTTCTGTAGTTTTTTAAACACGATAAAATATCAGAATATTTTCACTCTGACATCTCTAGAATATCGAACCTTGCCAATCCTATAGAGTCAGGCTGCTGGCATTTGCAGCAAGTTCATGCCAATTAAGGCTAATCAAATTATTAATAATGCTTAACCTAATTTCTCCTAGACGGACGTCAGTCCTGGCAGTCCCTCCTCTCCCCCATCGACGTCCCTTCACACGACTCCTTTATGTAACTCAATAAAAAGTGCGCTCAATACGTTAGCGAGAGGGAAAGGAGAAGCCCAACACTTTCGCTACTTGATGCCGCCTTTTTCCCAACTTTTGCAATAACCACTTAAAATTCACTCAGCTGTGAATTATGCTCACGACGAAGTGTTGTTCTTGTTCCAAGGCGAGTCTGCTGCGAGGTGAATGGAAACCAGAGGCGTAGCCTAGACGGAACACTTTTGGGCTTTAAAATATTATGTACCTAAAATATATTAACACCAATATACTTATGCTATTGCCAGTTAAGAACATAATAAAAATGTAAATATTTATAAAAATGGGTCATTTTATAAAGGATCTATTTTTTTGGCTTATAAAATGGGTTGTTAAATTTTATTTGTACTTTTCTTACCAACTTAAAAACCGATCAATCAACTAAAGCCCAAACTTTAAATCCCTTGCTTACTACGTCTCTGGCTTCGAGGGTCCTTGTGATAGGAGTCAGTGGCAGTGGCTGCCATGAATGGACGCATGTGACGCTGATGGTGGGCGTGGCATGGCCACGATGCGGCTCCAGCCGAGTGTGTGACTTTTGGCCACCCAAGGGATGTCGGGGAATTAAAGCGATTGATTCTTTAAATGTGGGACTCTGTGAAATGGAAAATTTGGCATGAAAAATATATAAAAATATAAAAACTGAGGGGAAATTTTGGTATGCTAAAAAATATAAAACTGCGGGGATAAATATGTGTAAAAATAACACTCATTTCAGACTATAAAATTTAACAACCACGTGTCATTTAAATCAGAATAAAGTTCACTAAGCACACACTATAGTATGCATTTAAAGTACTTTTTATATAAGCAGAGATATTTTTTAAAATCGAACTATTTTTGGTGCAAGTTATTTTCCAATTTTTAAACCTTATATTTCAGTGAAACCTATCTCAATTAACTCACCAAACTTTAACTTAAAAGTTGCCAAAGCGAGAAATCTTATTAGCTAGCCATTTATAAGCGCCTCAGCTGCTGGCAACTTAATTTGTCAACTCAACTGTAATTTATCTGTCTCACTCCTTGACTCAGACAATGCCTTATTCATCCGCTTGCGACTCATTCATTATTGTAATTTATTTGCAGCCGAAAAATGCCAAATATTTATTTAATTTTCGAGTATTCTTCAATTTATTTGTTTGCACAGCAACGAATCTCAGACAGCCAGAGGAGCAAGGCCCCTCTCCCAGCCTCTTCGAGCCCTGCTCCCCATTCTTCCTGGCTGAGTGACATTTGGCAAGGCATATCGATTGCGATTAGTAGAAAATTTTCAATTTTCCTTGGCAGAAATGTCAGACCAGCGACGCAGCCTCAAGCTGTACACACAAATATAGAAAAGAACAAAGAAATGAAGCAACACCCAAAAAAAAAAATCCCGGAAAAACAAACTTTTGGTTTTGCGCTTCTGGCGATGTTGACACCCGATGGCGGCTTTTTCCCTTATCCCCTCTATTTTTCACTCCACCCCGTACTCCATGGCAATTTGCCTTCTTGGTGTAACCGCTGTGAAAATATTGTGCGGCATTATCGACACAGCACAGTGGTGTAAAAATAGATAAACATAAAACATAAAATATAATTTTGCAAGACTTAAAAATTAACATGCTTTAAAACAATTCTTTGTAACTAATCTAAAATCATATATGTTGGCCAATAATCAATATAACATAAATAACTAAAGCTCTTTGTATTTTTTTAGTGACTGCTTAACTTCAAATTTGTTTAAATTACCTTCGAAACTCATATAATTTTTAGGGAAAGCGTGCTTGATAGTTTGCCTCATTTATGTTTCCATCATTTTCTTAATATTTGACCCACTGTGTTGGGTAACAATGGCAACCGCCATGGCATGGATCCCTTGGTCCCTGTTCCGTCTCAGTCGATTGCCGCGCACTACAGTGAAGCTTATGGACAGGGGAAAAGGCGGAGAGCTGGGGTACTCTGGAGGGCATTCTCAGCCTCATCCTGGTCGCGCTTCTCTGTTTGAAATCCATTTTGTTTGCCTTATGGATTTGCGGGGCTTAAAGTGGCTTCGTTGCTTCGTTTGCTTCATTTTGCTATTGTTGAAAATTTGAAGTAGCTTCCCCTGGCAATCTCACAGCACAACCCAGGCCCCAACGTCAAGTGTGTCGTCTGGCCGCTGTTTTTGTTTTATTTTCCCATGTAGACTATTGGCTTAGAGTTATGGGCCAGCGGCAAAACTGTTTACAATCGCGAAACGGCGGCGAGGCGTCGGATTTTGGCTAGCGTCCTAAGGCTTTAATTGGGGGCGCCCCGGAATAAAAGGCGCTAATTGAGAGTGGGCAAAGTTTATACGGGGGATTAGCCAGGGGCTGAAGAAATTGTAGAGACATCGGGAAGGATTAGCCGGGGCAACAGGTTCAAATGATAAATAAAATAGGGAATTTAAATGTTGATTTCAGAGAATTCTTGTAGGTACGATAACAGGGTACTTATAAATAAAATAATACCATTTCCATTTAAGGCTATCACCCACTAAGTCGCGTGCCAGTTCCTCGATTCTCGGCTCAACTAAAATTTCAACTCTGATGATTAAGATACGGCAATGAAGTGTTTTTTTAAGACATACTAATCCGCTGACTATTTAGATATTACAGTAAGAAATCCCATACACATATAGTAGCATTCCTCTCTTACCCAGAATTTTCCCCATATATCGTATTTCATTGGTCAGTTTTTTTTTTTTGCAATTAAACTTTTCTGGCATTTCATTTATAGCGCTTTGTTTTATTTGCTGAATTCCTCGTTTCGCATTTGATTTATCTGCGCTACTCATTTCCTTTTTCGGCCATTGATTATCTCCATGCAGCTTCGCAGGACTCGGGCGTGCGTGTGTGTCCTGTATCCCTGTATCCCCGAATCCCTGTATCGCACAGCTCGTTGTAAATTCGTTCTGGCAGCTTTAATGTTTGCCAAAGCGGAAATGGAAAACTTTTGCACGTAGTCCTTTGCTCTCTAAGTGGCCAAGTCGAAGAATGCACGTTTGCTGCTGCTTATTTTGTTGCCTCAGCGATCGAGCATGAAAAGTTTTGGTTTCATTTTGGCTGTTCACGTATCTGCACCCACACACACCCACGCACCGCTGTTGCGAGCCAAGATTTCTGTAAGCACATAAGCGGCACCCGAGACTCCAGCTGGTCTAAGCCAAAATTTGCACGCACGTCTGCTCATTAAATACGCATAGAAGCAAAACTGAAATGAATAGAAGCTGGGCTGCCATGGGCTCAGAGATCTTTGGAAGAGGGGTCCCTGTTAAAAAGGGGCCTAACAGCGAAATCCATATGAAAAGCGTAAAAATTATTCTGATAAAACCTTATAATTAACGTATTTATATAATACCTATTTAAGCTGTTCCATTGATGGATAATTCCTTATATTTCTAAATTGGAACGACTCATTCATTAGATATAAGACGAGCGACTCTGTAATTTTGTATATATATCTTAAGCTCTTTACAATATAATAGATAGTTTGATTATACCATACCATTATTAAGACTTTATTAAAATAACATTTTAAAGTCACATTTTACCATTTAATAAAACCTTAAATGTGTAATATTAATATTCATAAATCCTCGTTAACTCGCTTATAATTAAATGTATTATTATATGTAAGGAACACCCTTTAAAATAATTACCTTTCATAATTTAAGTAGCTTGCTTCCCTTTCCTGGATGCTGAAAAGTATACACCCAATTTGCGTACGTAATTGACCCCTTGCCTCTAGGTCTAAGCCTCTGTATCCTTGCCTTCCTTGCAGACACGCACACACTCTGATATATGTTGTGCTAGATAATGAATCTTCTGACTCTTCCTACCTCGGTGGCCCCTCAGTGCCCACTCCATTCAGCAGACCGTATATCTGTGTTGCCGCTTCTGTTGAGTTGTCTGTCTTATTTGCTTTTATTGTCTTCAACTTTATTCATATCCTGTTAAAATGTATAACTTTGGGTTTTCGGGTTATAAATTAAATACGAGACTGTGCCGCAAGGGCGGGGGGAGCTAGGGGTCTTAGGCTCCTCAAAGTAGACGATTGTGTTGATAAACTGCGATATGCAGCATAATTAATGAGCTTGTCATACAATGCCAATATTTTACATTAAACGCACGCACGCACACACGGGCCGAGAGAGACATGTTTGACATGTGCATTGTGTACTCGAGGCAAATGTGTAATGGTTTTAATGAGTAAATTACATAATGCACTTGAAATCCTGCTCCAAGCCATGCAATTAAATTCAGATAATTGCTTTCAATTCCCAAGGAGTAGCTGGGCCGTCTTCTGCGTAAGCCCGCAACTTATAGAGATATTTGGGTGGGACACTGCCGTGTTAATTAACTCTTAGCTCTGCTATTTGCGGTTCTTTCCCGGCGAAACTTGACAAGTCATCAATAATTGAGCTGCCAACCGCCCTGCGGAATTCATTGAAAACTGTCCAAATAAAGGGAAAACCCCAAACCTAAAAAATTGTTGAAGCAGCAGAAAAAGCTTTGACTTTTGGTTACTTTTCATTAGCGCTCTGTTTCAAATTGTGGCGTAAAAACAATTGAAATGTTTTCCAGGAGTTTGTGATGCTCTTACTTGGAGGAAACAGATTTGACAAATAAACTACTCCGAATTTATCAAGTCTATTTAATTAAAAATCTCATAAATAATTATATAGCACTGCTCACAGAAATTAAAGTATAAAAAAACATTTTTACCAAGCCAGTAGCCCGTATTTTTTGCCTGAACCCTAAGTAATTTGTGGCAATTACCCCTAGTTAAGGGTATAAATAATGGCAACGCCATTGGAAACCACTTGAACAAGTCAAGTCAAGTCAAGTGGAAGACTGTGGAAATCAATACACACACACAAAACCGGAGAGGAAAAAGAAAAGTGGAAATGCAAGACGAAAACGATAGAAATCAAGTTCATTTGGCAAACCCAAGGACTCGGGACAGGGGTCCTCGAACAGGTGGAGACAGGGACAAAAACGGCGACACAGACAGATACCCTACACAGACACACACCTGGTTAGTTTTTTTAGGGGCTGCTGGTTGCTTGGCATTAAAGTTAATAGAAAAAGTTGCTGTTGGCCAAGATTCAATCATGCGATATAAATAACCAAGCACACTCGCACACACACTGAGCCAGGAAAGTTGGTGGCCAGGTAAATAAAACAATGGTCAAAGTCAGCACCCCTTCAACCCTGAATGGCACCGAAAAACCTTCACCACAGAAGACGAAACGATAAGAAGTCACAAAAACTTTTCTTTTGCTCCTTCGCTTTCCTCTTCCTGATTTCCTTGACTTCATCCTGCACTTCTTTTTTGTCAGTCTCAAGTTGAAAAATTACACAATGCGGGACAGTTTGAAAAGCTAAGTTTCCTGGCCATTCCGTATTTGGTCAGTTGATATTTGCTAGTGTTGATTGAAGTTTGCATGTTGGCTATCAAGGAAAGCAAGAGACTGAATAAAAGTTTGAAAATGTACCCTTAAAGTTAGCAGTTGAGTTAACAAATTGAAATGGAACAATCAGAATGGGAAATGATCATGAAGAACAAGAACAGGAAAAATGGCCAAGATAGTAGGCAAAAAGTAGTAGCTTTACTTTAAAATTTGTCATAGTTTCTATGACTTTATTGCATACATTTCCATTAAGTAATTTAATGTAACTATCAAATCAATGTCACATCAAAGAGCCTACAAAAAGATATTTAATTAAGCCTTTACTTAATAGACACACAATTTTCCTTTCGATTAGTTAACCCAAGCAGTCACCTGAATTCTAAATACATTTTCCTTCAAACATAACTACATTAATTGCTCATTGAGACGGTGAGCAGGATTACGTGAAAAACATTTGGAGCAAAGGAGCAAATATATTAAATTCAAATACATTTCCAGGAAAGATTCCCATTAAAATAGCCCCAGGCAACAAAAGCGAAACTTTAACATATAATCGAACTCCATCCATCGATATTCCCCTTCCGTCCAGATTAAATCAATCCATTGAAGCATGTGCCCGCATATTGAAATCTCATTTAATTCAATTACAAAGCGCCACAACTTAAAGCAGGCAAAGGTCTTAAGGGCTTCCCAGCCGAGGGGCCAGCTACTGAACTCTCCCCCAGCTTTTCTGGCCGCTCTCCGAGTTTCACTTACGATTATTGCCTACTTTTCAGGGTGGTGGAGCGGGAAATAAAGGCGGTCCGAGCTGATTGCGAGTGTACAACAAGGTTTAAGCGCCACATGCAACATGTATGCTTTCCATTTCCGCATTTTCTTACCCAGTCTTTTCCTGTGTATACATGCACTGAGACAAATCAGATATAAACTCAGGAATACAATACATGCTTTTCATTAAACACAGTAAAGTGTTAGGATTGGAACTTGAATACTTAAAGTAGTATATTCCATAGATTATACTGGGAAATTATCTGATATTTTTCTCTGTGTATACATTTTACATGCTCGAATTGTCATTGAAGCGTTTAGACATTTTATTAGATTGTTCTAAAGACCAATGCCGGAGTATCGTCCCCTGGCTCGACTGCCCTGAGATTTATGCACATATGCTAAGCACAGGCATTCGAGGGGTTGTACCAGGACCAAGGGGTTGTCTGCTGCCCCTCGGTGGACTCCTGGTCGTCTGGATTTCCGTCCCCCGTCCGACTTCTGTTTTGTTTGCTGCCCTTCTGGGTTCCCTTCGCTTTTCGCTTGCCTTGGCATTTTCCCCGCTTTTTTGACTGCTGTTTTCCCCCAAATTAAAATTGATTTGATTTTTGTGTGTGCGCTCCTTGGTTTTTGGGCTTTTCTTAATACGCTTAAATTGCACATATGCCGGACGGTTTGTCCCTTCGGCATCTTTGGTATTTTTGTTAATAAGGCCAGCAAGGAATTTTAATTTGCGAATGAAGGAAAAGTATGTGTGGTCTGATTGGGTTTGTTTTAAAGTATAAAAAAATTCAAAAATTAAACATTTTTGATGGTCCGTTGGATGAAATATGATTTATATTTTGTATTTAAAGTTCAAAGTTAATGTTATCAATTTATTTTTATTATATTGTATAAAATTAAAATGCAGTGAAAATACCTTAGATATATATTTTTTTAATAAATCAAGACCTAGTTCTCCCTGCAAAAACCCTTAAGCTCATCGTAACATAATCGATATCTGTCACATAAAAGCGGGGTAAACCATCTCTGCATTCCGGTGATTCCCCCAAAAAGCAATCAATTAAAAGTAACCCTCTCAGAGATCTATTAGCAATCAAAGCACATCCCCTTGCTCTAACCAAATATCTGTGGAATTTGTGTAAATTCCGCCAGAGTACGAGTTTTCCCCTAAGGCTGAAAAAAAGGAAAATCTATACATGCAAAAATGCTAAAGATTCTTTTAATGAAGCCCGGCACACGCCTCGTACACAAATCTCCCTGGGATTTGACGAGCGAAAATTAATATGGAATCGAAAAATCATTTACCGTCGCTTATCGCTGCGACGACAGGCAGCCTGGCGGGCCAACGCTGCGTATGCGCAATGTGGAAGAGGATGGAGCTGAGAACTGGGAGCTGGGAGCTGGAAAGTAGCTTATTTAAATTATCAACACGTTCGACACTCAGCTCCACGGGGTCGCCATTGCCATATGTTTGGTCCATTAAGATAAGCGTCAATCGAACGAAACAAAAGGGAGATTGGGAGGAGAGAGGTGTACTACGCATATCCGGGGGTGATATCCGTGGGGTGGTCCCCATCACTCGAATTCCTTTTTTAGACGGAACGCAAACTGTAAATCCGGCAAATGTGTAAAATATTGTAGGGCACGTTTTAAAATTACCATCAATAATGCAGGCTAGCATCAGCATAAATGGAGCAGACCTCCAGGGGTGGTTCCACCTTGCCTTCCATCCGCTTTTCCGATTTCCCAGTCGATGTCACTGACACTTTGCCCCGGTCCTTTGACTTTTGTCTAAGCCCCAGCGACAGGACTCGTTTGCCAGTTTGATGGCTTGATAGGAATCAGACCTTGTGCCTTCCCCCAGCAATTTTGAGAGGAGTGGCAACGGGGGTTGGGTGGTCTAGAATCTTTGATTCCTGATTTGGCTGACATTTTATTGTCTCGAGCTCGTTTCGTATTTATTGAAAATGTGTTTGTTTTGGTCTTAAAACGAAGGCATTCCAGCTATTCGAGTAAAGTTGTTACTAGAAAGGTAGACAAATGACTTTAAATTACTTTTATTTGTTGACAGATTTAAGTTTCAGCTTTAGTAATAAATAATTAACCTCAAAGCAGCAGCAGTAGAAGTTACTGATAGCTTTGTGTTAATTAATTTTGCAAATTAAATTAAGCCACAAAATAGTATCTGACATAATGTATATTTGGTAATTAGAATAAATAAAATAACTCTTTAATATTTTATTAGAAGTTTGTACTAACTTCTATATAATAAATTCTCCATTAGCCATTAATTTGACCATTTGCTTTTCAGTCCAGGACATAGCTGTCTAGTCTAGTCAGTCTTTTTAAAAGGGTATTTATTTATCGATTCGGTCAACCTTTTCTTCCTTTTTGAATCTGAGTCAGAGCTTTAAGGCTCAATTGTGGTAGTTGCCACCTGTCCCGAGTACTCTTTGCTGCTGAAAGCCGCTTTTCGGAGTATTTCATGCTTTAATCCGCGTCGCTGTAGTCAAAACTCCAGCTTCCACGCCCTGTGTCAGCCCTCTCAGGTGAAAGGACTGGCCGTGCAGCCAGACGACGCATTCCAGAGCTCGAAATTCAATAAAAATGCCAGAGCTGTGCGGCGTTTTCTATTCGCGCTGGCAAATTTGTTGGGTCCCTTCGCCCGGAACCATCGACAGGGAGTCTGTTGTGCCCAGTCCTGTGGTCCGACTTTTGCATTAATCACTTTTGCAAGCTTTCCGCTACGAGGGAACTGAACAAAAAATAAAGAAATAGCGAAACGAAAACCAAGAAAATCCCTACGCAAAGGCATAATAAATGGTGGGTGAGACACCGAGAGTTGGGCCAGTGGCGGAGTGCAAAACCCCGACGAGACCCTTTAATCCGCTGTGCAAATGAGCGTAGGCAGAGTGGAAAATTTATGGTCTCTCTATGGTCTGCCCTTACCTTCATTTTTTGTTTTTGTTCCAATTTCCTTTTTCGGCGGGGATTTTTCACTTTGGGAATTGTGCATGCGAATTGGGTAAAATATAGATGTGAAATTTGATATAGGACTCTGTGAATGGACGCCTAATAGAGGTCCTGTCGGGTCCACCAGCGTTCAATCAATGAAAGTGCACACATATTTCCCATTTTTTTGCTGTTTCTCCTGGAATGCAGTGATAAATATTTCGAGTGCTTGACTGCTGGAATAAAGGGTTATTGATGGATAGTGCTTTGGTTCGGTGAATACAATTCAAGGGCTCTTGTGGATTAATGTATCTTTCGGGTATCTCTATGGAATGCACTGCCCATTATAATATCACATCACAATGAAAATTAAATCAAATTCATTTAAGCCATTAAAATCATTAACACCAAATCCAAGATACATGCCAGACTTAAAATTTACAGAAACAATGTGGCACTTTCAATTAAATTCCACCCCAATTCCTTATCCAATCAAACCGAGATTTTCCAATCAAAATGCGCCGCCTAAGGATTCCAAGGAAAAAAAATATTTACTTTGGATAATTTGGCAAACTTTAAGCTGGAAATTGAATATTCATTCGGTCTCTCACTTAGCCATTCATTTGGTTTGTGCCGCTGTCCCGAGGCCATTTGGCTGCTGCGATGTAAATTGTCAAATTAATGTTGAATTTGTTGTAAAATTTGAACAGCAAACTTTCGGGTAATGTTTGATAATGGCCAAGTTCTGTCTCGGCAAAGTATTATTAAATTTTCTTCATTATTTATTGGCCAAACTTTTGTTTTGCTGCAAGGCACCGAAAGAAGTTCTCTTCGATAACAAAGTATTTCAAATTGGTGTTTAATTTTTAATGCAATGGCACATTTCGAGCTTCTGAAATTTAATGTGAAGTTTCCAGATGATACCCAAGTGAGGTTTTGGTTGCGTGAAATAAGCAAAACCAAAAACTCAGTCAGTAGTAAAATTTGACTTGTTCTCCATTCCCAACTCCCCAACTCGTCCTCTTGCCATTTCTTCTCTTCACCCTCGGTTTTCCACATCCGCAAAAATTCAGTTATGCTGACGTAAATTGGGGTTACATACGTAACCATATAAAGTGCGTTTCAGAGCTGTAAGACCAAGCTAAAAAATACTTAACTTTCTTAAAGGAAATTTAAATATATATGAAATAAAATAATTAATTATAATATACGTTATTCTATGATCAGTAAACTTTAAAATGCTGTAAAGTATTATGGAACCTACAACCGTATAGCTATGAAACGTGCTGTACACAAACACAATCATCGTAAATGCATTTCTCTCACACATATGCTTATTTATGAACCATTTCATAAACCGCAATAAAACAGAATTTTAGCTTCGCTCCGTGCATTCTTCTCTCTCTCTCTCTCTTTCCCATCGTCATGCTATCTCTTTCTTCACGGATTCTGGTCCAATTTTGGCCAAAATTCAGGGGTGGAGGTAGGGTAGAGGAGGGGACTTTGCGGAGAGGTTTTAGAAGA
Organism: Drosophila pectinifera; assembly: GCA_008042775.1. Lineage (NCBI taxonomy): Eukaryota > Metazoa > Arthropoda > Insecta > Diptera > Drosophilidae > Drosophila > Drosophila pectinifera. Next base: position 12,098 of record VNKC01003456.1, read on the forward strand.
CAAAGTATGGCCGCATCGGGTTACGACTCCGTGCATTCTAATGTGACTCCTGCGGTTTGCATTTGAATGCAATTTGTGGCAAAAGCCGAGATAAAAAGTAAGGCACTAGGCAAGGCTTATGGCCAAATGAAATGTCTAGATAAATGTATGGCAATTCAGCCCTAAGCTTTTGGAGTGGTTATGGAAAATGTAGGCAGAACAATGTTTCCCATTTAAGCTAATATTATTTAAATATTTTCTAACTGAATGCAAAGGGAAATTCCCGGAATAAATATTGGTAAACCAGCTTAAACCCAAACAGCAGTTAAAGGCAGTCGAGACTTCTGCTATAATATTTGCGATTACTTTTAATCAAGCTCACTCTGCTTTTAACATTTTCAACCCAACCATTTTCGCAAGCGAATTCTGTTGAAATTAACGGCTCATAAATTAAAAAATATGCTTTTCCCATACCAGTGAACCGCATAACTCGCGTTTATGTCTTTATTAACGAACCGCAACCGAAAGTTTGCCAGGCAAATCCAATAAAATTATTAATGACGACCAATAAAAAGAGTGAGTAAAAAGAATATTCGCCAAGCAGCAGGCAACAAAGCGATTAACCCAGAAGGGTCCTAACCATTTCTCCCGAAAGGGCCTAAAGCCAAAGAATATGCAACGAAAATAACAAGGAAATACTTGCTGTTAACGATAACAAATCGCCAACGGTTAACAAGCGGCATTAATTCTCATTCGTAGCGGCATTTATTGGCCAATTAAAGTTGGTAGGAGGAGAGAGTGGAGTCCGTCCTAAAAGCCAGCCTCGGGCTGTCAAGTCAGGGAATAACGATGGCAATTAATAATTTTTGACAATTTACACAACATTGCGCATCAGTAGAGATAAGAATTGGCCTCAACCCTTAACTAATTTGTCCATTTCGCTAATAATTTCATCATCTGCACATTTTCCACTTTTCTTGTCCTTAAATATATATATTTGTTTTTAACTGCGTAAAAAGGAAAGAGCGGTTCTCTTTTTTGTTTCTCTTCTGCCACTGACAACTTCAAGTGCGGTTGCCCTTTTCATGGCTTTCCCTTTTACTTCTCGTTTTTTTTCTTTTATGAAAAACAAACCATTCAGCCAGTTTGTTTATTCGCTTAACTTGCGTTAAAATAAATCAATTATTTTAATTCACGTTGACAACTCGCGTCATTTCCAGGCAAACTTTTTGCCCGCTGCTCTCTTGACATGGGATAAGGATGCTGAAATGCTGAAAGGGATGTAAAATGGGAACCGGGGCAGCGATACGAGCCGCCAGTAAGAGAATGTCATGCATAAAATGTCAATAACAGATATGAATACGAATGATTGAAAGCGAAAAAGAAGCATTAACGATATTTTTGGGTACTTCTCATCAAGCTTATATGTATTTTGGTTAATGAAATTACAGAGCTATATTAATAAATTTGTGAAAAATTATATATCGGCAGCTAAATTTTATTACAAGTTTTAGAAAAAGTTGTACTTATATTTAAATAACTTATGTAGTATTTATTAGCACTAAAGTTATAAACTATATCACATACAGAAACCATGCATTTAATCTTAAGCTAAAAAATAGATTCTCTAAGATAGTGTATTTATAATTGATTATTAAGAATTACAATATTATATATACCTTTCCTGTATAACTATCGAAATGGCAAGCTCAGCCCAAATTTTGCGCTGAATAAATTAAATAAAAAGTGTTTTGTGTAAGCAAAAAGTTTCCACGGCACTCAAAAATTCCCCGGCCACTCCTCCCGGAAAAGGCACACACAAACGTATAGATATAGATGTATGAAATGCCATTTGGCAATTTCAATGTTGTATCCTTTGGCAAACACACAGAGAGCGGGGGCGACGGAAAAGGAGCGCTAAAAGCGCCTGGATATATCCATTTTATTTTTGGAGGATTCTTCGCGTGCCATGTTAAGAGCTGCAACAACAATGGCAACTACAGTAACAACAATTGTGTATTACATGCGTGTGAACCAAAACTCAGACAAGAGGATTTCCCCAGCCCTCTGCCGTTTTCCATTCACAATCGCAAAATGGAATTGTTCATTTTCCAACTTTGGCATTGGATAAGCACTTTTGTGTTTATTTATTTAAGTGTTATTCCGTGAGTGTGTGTGTGCAAAAATTGAGTTATAAACAAGTTTTTTGAAAATTGTTTAAATGGAAAGAACAGATTGAATTTCCTCCTGTCCACAGGGCGTGGGCCACTTGAGCTTTTGTCAAGTGGAAAATCGTTTTGTTGTAAATATGCGAGAGTTGGAGTGCCCTGCGTGCACTATGAATATGTTTTCGATCAGCTTGATTTATTTATATATGCAAATCGCCTGTTGAGGTTCCAAAGGGTTATCCTTCTGGGACAGCTCCTTACCTCACCGAGTAAAGTTGCCTAATTTTGTTGTAAAAAGTGTATTGTGTTGGCTTCACTTATCCACGTTTCCAGTTGACTTCAGCTCGATTTGATTTCTTTTATTGGCTTTATCATATTGATGCCAGGATAGCTTAGAAAGAAAGCAGAGTTTGGTAAATAAATATAAATAATAGAATAATAAATAATAGCATATATTCCTGTGAAGTCTATGAAAGTGAAGGGAAATGTTTTTTCCCATATTTAATATTTCCTCAATTTATTTCAGAGTAACTCTATTATTTATATAGAAAATAGTACTAATTCAACTCCAATATTGTTATAAGAACAAAGGTTTTTATGCAAACACAGCTCTGCAGCTATAGTCTATGCTCAAAGTGTTTATACTCTCCCTTCTGGAACCAAGTCCTGTGAAAGTATTTTGCAGTCTGCATTCAAGTGAAGTCCTTGCACTGATAAGCTGGAAAATTAAACGAGCTGATATCTTAGCTGAAGCGTTGTTCTGGCTGCAAGTTCAGCACTTGGATCCCACAATTTATGCATTTTCCCTGGCATTAACGTTGAAAGGCGTCGCAAATGAAATGCCATTCAAAAGGCTTTTGCTGCCCGCTCCGCTCTGTTCGGGCTGCTGTTCTCCGGTTAGTTGGTTACCTGGTTATCCGACTAACCGCCAGCCCAGCCTCCCGACGCCCCCCGAAAGGTCACGCAAATTAGTGCAACAACAAAGGCGCTCAGCTAAAGAGAACCGCAACAACAACGAGAAAGTTTCCTGAATGGGATAACTGCCAACTCTGGACGCAGACTCCATCTCGATGCTGGTTGTAATCCTGGCTGGGGAAACTTGCAAAAGTAACCAGATAACGCAGCAACCAACAAACTAAGTAGTTGTCAAAGGGGTTGCAGGGGGACCAGACTATGGAACCCCCGAAGGATATTCAGTTGGGCAGGAGTTTATTGACCCCACTTGAGGTTCGATTCTGATACCTGTCGAACTTATTGAACTCCCTCGATTCTCAGGTTTTCAGATACATAAAATAGTTGGGAACTTTGTTAATATCACAGGTTAAATAGGAAAATTATTGAAATATTAATTAAGTAAGAATTCATCTTTATAGTAAGCCCTAATACATTATAATTAAAACTAGGTATGGATACATATATTTCTTTGAATTCTCGTAAGCTCTTTTAATCTATTTATTTTATGGCAGAATATAAATTACACCCTAAACCTTAAACTAAATAAGCAATTAGAGACCTAGGCTCACGTTTCGAGGCAATAAATTAAGCTTCCTGTTTCCCTAACTAATTCCTAGAATATTAATCATTTTTCCCGAATCTCGGCCACATGTCACAAACATCAGCGAAAGCCCCACTCCGTGTGCTGAAATAATTAATAAGCTAATTAATCCGTAATAATGTCAAATAATGAGCCAATATTTGAGCAAATATTGGGCCAGGCAAAGCTGGGCCGTTGGAAATTGTGATGTCGGTGACAGGAAGGCCAGGGAAAATCGAGAGCCTGCGAGAGGCGCCGAGTGCAGAGTGTGTGTAGTGTGTCTTCATTGAAATGCCATCATTATCGTGCTCATCATCGTTTACATGGCAAGTGCCTCATGGTTGCATGCCGCAAACGTTGCCGCTTCATTATCCTTATTACTCCTTTCGCTACAGTTCCCAATCCGCCCATCTCGCTCGGCACATGTGTGTGCACAGGGAGAAAAAAGCATGACAGCTTTGCGTTATGGCAGCCTTATTTTGTACAGCTATTTTGTATAATTTTATTTTTAATTATTAGTTAAGTGAACGCAGACTATTTGAAAATTAGTATATTATACGTATTCGTTCATTTAAATTTAATGAAAAAATACAATTTTTTAATTAATATTGATAAAGCATTGATAGGTTCTAATTATCACATCCATTTCCCACTACTAGCGACAGGTGTCATGTGAACATTTAAGTTTCTGATTTATAATCCTATTACTTTTTCCTTAATGTGATTTTTCCTACGTGGAGCCATCTCGCTCATTCTGCGCCGGCGGGTTATTGTTTCCATTTTGATTTATGTCTGGCATCCTTGGGCTCCTCTCCTGGCCTCGTCTACTATTTTAACGTTGTTAACCAAATTGCATAAATTAAGTGCGTTCGTTTGCTCGAGTGGCTCTGGTTCTGGCTCTGGTCCTAGTCCTCCGCTCCGGTGGCTCCTGCGTGTCCCGATCCATCTCCTAGTCCTGTTTCTGCTTCGAGCTCAGTTTCGACTTCTCGTCTTATGCGTCCTCGTCCTTCGTCCTGCATTTGTGTTGCTAATGTGTGCACATTAGACGCACATGCTGCCAACTCTCCTGCCAGCCATACTTTTTTCCACTTGGAGCTGGGGAACCGTGTAAAGCAGCTGGAATATTTTATAATTGGCATGCAAATGCATTTTATGGCTAGCTTAGCTTATGTAATCCGTTACCAGCCATAATTAAATCTTTTATATTTTTTTGCCTTGGATTGAACAGAGAGCAGTCATGTGAGCAAGGCCAAGAGTCACTCTGATTAAGTTTAAATTAATTGTTTTAACCTAAATGAACTCGTCTAGTAGCTGCCTTTAATTGCTTTTAATTGAGGAAGTGTAAGTAATCATTTTTACAAATTAGTAAAGATTTAAATAATGGATTTACCATGCTCAATACTTGCACAAGATCGTAAGTAAATACAAATAACATATGTTTATATTTCCATAACGATATAGAGCTCTCTATACAGATATCCGCACTAAGCTCTGCATGACCCATTACCCATTTTCCGCTGGTTACCAGAATGAATGAATATCAATTGCAGTGCTCCAATTTACGTTGAGCCAATCAGCCAAAATATATTGTAAATATTTGCCTAGTCGGGTATCAGCCCTGTAAAGCTGCAAAGCAAAATTGCCGTAATTTCGACTCAATTATTTTAATAATATTTACTATTGACAAGCGAGTATATAAAGAACCCATGAACTAGAGCTTATAGTTTAGCTTTGCTATGAAATCGCTTAGTTTGCTTTTGCTGCTCTTGGGCTTTATTTGCCTGAGTCGCAGTCAAGAGGATAACGAGAATGTCCAAAGGATAATGAAGGAAATGGGAGTGATACCGGACATCCTAGACGAGCCGCCGAAGGAGTTACTCAAGGTAAGTTTATAATTTGTATATAATTTGCTGTTTAACCTAACGAGAAGTATAGATTAGATATGATAACAGCTTTGACATTGAAGAAGGCAAAACCTATACCCCAACAGAGCTGAAGTTCCAACCGAGGCTGGATTGGAATGCTGATCCTGGGTCCTTCTACACTGTGGTTATGATCTGCCCGGATGCCCCGAGTCGCGAGAATCCCATGTACCGCTCCTGGCTCCATTGGCTGGTGGTTAATGTGCCCGGATTGGACATTATGAAGGGTCAGCCGATATCGGATTACTTCGGACCTCTGCCACCCAAGGATAGCGGCATTCAGCGCTACCTGATACTGGTGTATCAGCAATCGGATAAGTTGGACTTCGCCGAAAAGAAAATTGAGATGAGCAATGCCGATGGTCATAGCAATTTCGAGCTGATGAAGTTCGCTCAGAAGTACGAAATGGGAGTTCCGGTGGCAGGGAATATATTCCAGTCCAGGTGGGATGAATATGTGCCGGAACTGATGAAGTCACTCTATGGCGTCGACGAGTAGAGATCGGTAGCACTCGGATGGTAAGCGGTTAATTTGTTCCTTGGTTGAGTCTTACACAAATCTGTTCTGTTAATAATTGTTAAATAAATTTCCTAGTTAGATGAGCATTCCAAAAACCACAGCTTATTTATATTTTTTCCATTCTGTTGGCACTGCTTTCACAGCTTTCTTTCCGATATAGTCCCCCTCCCGTGTCGATTGCCTGAGAGATTGCAGAACTGTGCCACAACAAGGTGCAATAATATACCCTATTTCATACCCCCGCCAACTTTTTGATTGACTTGCTACATTTTCCAAGTCCCCCAACGGCAGGAACCTCAAGCGGCTTTGCACTTGGCACAAAGCTCACTTAAACTTTGCAATCGCGATAGGACGTAATGCTAGATTTCCATTTATATAAACTCGAACAAGTGTGAAAGGTGCAACTTCCAGGGGGAAGTTCCTCCACTTCCTGCGCCAGTCCCACTCAAATAGTAACTAAACGCAGCCGAGCACAAAGCTCTTTTTGTGGGCAATGGCAAATAACCTTAAGGTTAAGATTACAAGGTAATTTGATTCAATTCGACTGATAGGCATGCCAAGGCAACAACAAACGGCCCGAGATGGCAAGCGGAGATGAAGATGGCTGCTGGGAGTGAGGAGCGGTCTGAGGCGGAAAAGTTCCGGTGTCGGGCCAATTTCCCCAGTTTCAGCCGGATAGATGACAGTGTCAAGATAGAGACTGTTGCAGCTTTGCTTTGCACCCCTCTAGCCAAAAAGTCTTACCCTCTTTTATTTTTTGTACTTTTTTCTTTCACTTCTTTTCCGGTCTCCTTGGCCTGTACTTTTGTGTTTATCAGTTTGTGTATAAATTTGCCTTTACTTTGACATATTTAGTGGCGGTTCCAAGACAATTGTCTCCGTGATAAAAGCCTCAAAGATCTCGGTCCGATTTTCATGTTACTCCATTAAAATGCCATATAGATGGCACAAGTGGCCACAACTGGGGACTAACATTGGATTTAGTCGGAAATTGAGGCGATAAACGATAAAAAGTGAATTATAAGCCACAAATAAAGCGTTTAACGAATTCAGTATTTAAGTATACAAAATAAGGTGTGTACTATTCTTTTAGGACAAAACTAACAACTACATTTTGCATTTAAGAAATAAGAAAATAATATGCAAACCTTCTTAATAGATACAATTATATTAATTATTTTATAGATTCGAAATTATATATTTAAATGATATTTTAATGTTCAGCGGCAGGCTCAGTCTAAATGGCTTGAAAAGTAAATAACTATATTCCAAAATATTGTAAAAATTAAAACCGAACCTTACTCCCAGCCGGGACTCGTATCCAGGACTCCTACGTCTACAGGGTATAAAATCCTCCATCATAGCCGATGAAAAGGCTCATTCGCTCCTTGCCGCGCTTCATCTTCCTGAGCTTAGCTCTAATTTCACGCTCGCCTGATCTTACTATTATAGGAAACTTGTTTTTTCCAGGACCTGCTAGTGGCATATGAGTAATCTGTCCCAAATCCCAGAGCTGCTTCTTTTTCTCCACTTGCCAGTTTTTTTGCGGATAAAGTTTTCTTCTTATTATTTATCCCATGTGACAAATTTGGTGCAGAAGATTTTTCCTCGCATAATAAATTATGCGCTGCAGTTGCCGCAAAAAGAAAACTAAAATTAAATTAAAGGAAGAGAAAAATGGCAGACGACGAAGGAGCTGAAAGTTTCCCATCGTTGGGTGGGATATGAAAGTTTTCCGTATACGTTTTAATTTAATAATCGCTGTCTGGAGTCGTTAAGTTGCGGCAAAGTTTTTCCGGATAGTTTACGGGATTTGACATTACACTTAATCGCTCAAAAACGCTTTTAATTGGAGCGTTGTTTGCGTGAATAAATCATGTAATGAATAAACAAGCCGGCACACACTGTCTCACTTGTTGGCCATGCATTATTTATGCGTCGAATCAATAACTGTGACACTTTGGCTAGCATTTCCCATGCATGGCCATGACTGATGCAGATGAGCAGGAGCTGGAAGCCCGGAACAAGACCGGGCCCGGGGTCAAGGGGAGCCCGGAGAAGCAGCAGGAGCCACTGGCACTGTCTGAACCTGCAGCCACCAGCCTGGCTCCTGTCACACAGTTAAAATGTGATAAATTCCATTAAGTGGCAGAGAAACGCACACAAAATGCAAACGTAAACTGTATTCAGCATTAGAGATGGGTAAATCTCTCCACTTAATCTTATACTAAATTATTGAGCTCTTTTCTGTCATATAACTTACAAGCTGTCAATAAAAAAATACTTTATTAATTATAAAGATTACTGGTTACCTAAAAACGAAAGAAAATCTCTTTAGAAAACTCTGGGAAAAGAAGGTATAGGAATCCTTATGTGGCTTACTCCAAAGTTATATTAAGGGACTAACTGCCTCCTAATATATTTTTTTAATATTAGACATTTTCCTCCAAATTTATTTTTTTCTAAGATAATAATCTATAAACTATTTGCATCTAAATAGCAGTCATCTCTAGGTTTCTGTGGCTCCATATAGAAATGTTTTGAATGGACAGGCAAGAAATCCATTTTGCATGCGGCACCAAATCAAAATGTACCAGCCAGAAACAGACACACACTCGTGCACACACCCACAACAAATGTATACAAGAATACAAACACATCTATGAACTGCAAACATCAAGTTGAAAGTTGCATGTTGCACATTGAAAGCCAAAACTGACACCAGCAGACATTTAGTACGCATCGCATATTGAAATTGTAATTTGATTTCTGCCTTTGCCACCAACTGTCCAGCTGTCTATCTATGTATCTCCCTCGATTGCTTCTACCATCACACTCCCTCCATTCTATATTTTACCCGGATTTGGTAGTTTTCCTATACAGGTTTGCATGTTAGAGAGGGTCCTGAGTACCGACAGGTGCGTATGTTGCAACTGAATAAACTCTTTTCGAACTAAAACTGGGTCAAGCCAAAAACAAAGGGGATAGGGTGGATTTTGAAAGCTACTAAAATTTATGGACATTTTTAGTAGAACTTGAATACACTACAGTTACATTTTATGATAGTTTCATTGCAAATAATTCAAGACTTATAATTTATGATAACAACGAATACTTTAAGGTTAGCAGACTCGAAGAAGGAGACATTTTTAGGTATCTATTTAAGATATTAAAAGAATCATTTACCAGAAAATTTAAATGGTATAAGAATAAAGCAGCACTATCTGACTGTGACACACCTGAGGCACCTGACCGCCGCCCATCACAGGATTATTCGTATCCAGAAAGCCCCGAACGCCTACCCAGCTGTCAGCCGACTGCGTTTGTGTGCTGACAAAGCCTCTTGGGGCACTTAAATCATTATTTAATTTGAATTTTAAATGCAGCAAGGAATTTTCCACGGCTGTCGCTGTTTGTCGGCTGAAACAAAGCGCGGACAAATAAATAAAATAAAATGGCAAACTCATTACAAGCCAAGTGCTGGACTGCGATGACGACGATGGTAATGACGATGATGATGATGTGGCAACAAGTCGGAGTCGGGCATCACTGCTGAACAATGCCCCATGCAACACTGCTACAGTAGTGCTTAATATAATAGTAGCTTAAAATACATATGAATTATACTAAATATTATATTATATATATAAATTTAATAGCATAGGATTTATATTAAAATACTCATATCTGTTATTTCTGTAATTAAAGTAAATAATTCTGTAAATAATAAACATAAATAATTCTTTTAATAGTTGTAGACATGCAAAGTATACTATAACCTTGATCATAGCTGTACGCTCAACGCACAGTGGAGGCGAAAAAAAAGTGGCCAACAAAGGCACAATGACGCCACCGCGCCCCTATCCTCCTCCTTGCCACTGTTGAGCTCTCCCACTTGGCTGCCTGCATTGTTTGGCTCGCAGCTCAAGGGGTGGAGAAGCGGAAAGCGGGGAAGGAACCACCGCCAGCGGCATCTGGGGCATTGATGCCAGGTGACAGACGGCACTATGCAGGTGCGTATGCGGCCGTGTGAGTCCTTGTGAGCTCCACTGCAGTGTGTGTGTACAATTTTCAGCCTGCATATGCCACCGTTTTCCAGCTAATTGCCGGCTATTTACATTTTAAATCGCAAGAAACTTTAAAACAAATTGGTAGCAAATTCAATGAAGTTCTCTTAACCTTTCTTAAAAGCGTAGTATTTATTTATGACATTTAGGATTAATAATAAATGGCTTTAAAGATTTTGGATTAACAGCTTTAAGATGGTAACAAATGGGAAAGTAAAGGAATAATGCAGAAAACAAATATAGCATATGTATACTTTACATTTTCCTATATAAACAAAAAAGTTATCATCCTACTATTTTATTAAACTTATGCACTTTATTTTCACGAACTTATTATTATTTTTTATAAGATATAAAAATTATGAAAATATTTAAAATAGTTTTCTGCAGTTCTTTTATTTTATTCTTTCAAAAAAATATGATTCAGGTAACAACAGTTTTCTGCTGCTAAAATGAAATCCTTCGCCCTTGTAAATACCTCCTGAAACTTTTTATTGATTGCAATGAATAAAGGACTTTCCACTCCCCGAAAAAAAGTAGCTCACGAACGTGTCTTGAAGCTGGCGAACTCATGAATACGAAATGCGGTTTCATCATATTCCACTTTCGGAGTTTCTGGCACTTGAAGTATGTCAATCCTTTGTCGTTTCTGTGGCTCACCTCACTGCAAGTGACAAGTCTTGTAGGGAGGACAGCAAATAATTTCCACAGAGCCCGTTGGGAGTTTTGCCTTAGTCAACCTGCTCAGATATTCAAGCAGTACGAAACCTCCGTCTATTTTTTGGGATTTTTTTTATTGACAACTTTGGAAATTGTTTGTGCCGCCATATTGGTAGAGTGCGGCCCCGCCCGTACACCTTGGCCCATTGTGGTAATACTTTTGAGTGGCCGACCAATTGCGTTGCCAACGAATTTCCGACAGGGTCGGCGAGAAAATTCGATAAGGTATGAAAATGCCTTTTTGACAACAACTTCGTGATTTTCATGCAAAAATATAATATCGATGAAGGTACTTTGTGCAAAAACAAAGGAAAGCAGGGCAAGGTGGCAAAGTAGGTTCTCTGCTCTGTTGCTTATCGATTTGAAAATTACACACGGCCAAGTTGGGGTAAAGGAAACATAAAATTAGCACAGGCCACGTCGCTGCCAGAGACTGTCAAGTGTTGCATACTTTTTCGGGTAATTTCAGAGAGTCCTCGTCGGGAGTTTGGGTGGAAAATGGGGGATTCGGGCGAAGGAACAGCGAAGTGGAGCGCATTTGCATGAAACCGAAGTTAAAGACGGGCAAACATTAGCCCAAGTCAGATAGCGAAAGCATGAAAACGGAAGCCACCGAAAAAGCCAAACAAAATTCCTCTACCGCTTCCTTTTTTTTGGTGGGTAACCCTTTTGGTAACCAACCCCCCAGAAGGGATGGAAAACCTGGGGGTAGCAAGTCAAATATGCTGCCAAAGTTATTGATGGCGCACGCACCAAAACAAATTTGCTTAAATCTGTTTAATGTTTTCCCATTTTTTGTACGCCCTTTAACTGGTTTTCCGCCGCTTCCGCTTTCGCTCTTCTCTTATTTTTCAATACTTATAAATATGTTTTTTCGTAGAACAATTTGTTAAAATCGTTGAATTTTTTCCATGTCATGTGCATGATTAGCCGCATAGATAATTTTGATGAGGGTGTTTTCCGCCTGCCACAGTCCAGATAAGCGAAGCTATTCTGTGAACCATACAAATATAAATAAGTGATATTTATTGCATTGTATAATTGAGTTAATTCTTTTTATTCGGGGAAAATGAAGTGTGTAAAAACATGTAAACTCCCATCATCTGATATATTAAGCTCCATCATAACCCTTCATTATGTGCTTTAACATAGCATCCACATTTTTCACTCATCATTTCAAAATTCTCTTTAATTAAGCATGCTTAAACATCTAACGATGAAGATTATCGCCTTAACAACATAAAAAACAAGTAAAGAAAAATATCAAATACGAATAAATAGTACCCTTTATGAAAATAAGGTTAAAAATATACATTGAAATACAGAAATGAGAGTAGGCAAAGTTCTGGTCAGTACACATAAGATATCGGCAGTTACATTACCTTATTTAAAATTATTTACTCTAGCATTTAATTATAACCAATATTCACCTGCTACCCTAAAAGTAAGGGCTACAAAAATAAGCGAAAATCCCCAGCACACATTTGCAGGATAATCAACAAAAGCACTAATTGCATAGAAGGCACGCTCTGACATTGATGTCTGATGCCTGTTAGTCGGACAGAGAGGGAGTAAAGCTATGGTTGTCTCTGTCTGTCTGCCTGCGTGCGATTTCATTCCATTTGGGCTTCATGTGCAGCGGTATTAACGTTACAGTTGCCATTTACCTTTGCCAACCAGGGCGCTGATGACGCTAAGCTGTCTGCATGCGTAGACAACGTCACCCACTGCCGCCTTCATTTTCGATCCACATTCCCAGCCCAAAACTGTCCAACATACATAGATGCACTTACAAAAAATATGACAAGGCGAACGCTTATTATTAAGAAAGAAATAATATATTTATTTTAATTCTATGTTTAAAAAAGAAAGGGTTATCTCAACCCAAACCTCAAATTTGAAAGAAAATTAAAATCAGTGAAAGCATACATTATCTATATATAATTTTCAATTATACAAAATATTTATAAATTCAAGAAAAGGCATTTATTGAAACAAGGAAGGTGTTTTTCATTACAAAAATTATATACTAATTATATATAAAATTCAGAATCTATTTCTTCCAGTGCTGCCATCGCACAACTTCATTAACGCAGAGTAAACACACGCATGCAGTTTTCGAGCTGGCGCTGGAAGCAAAGTGTTTGATGTTGTTGCCTTCGCTTCAGGCAGTTTAAAGTTACATTTTAGGATCTCGTCTCTGAATATATGGAAATGGGATTGGAAAGGGACGGGAAGTCGGGGAGATGTGGCACCCAGACATTCCCAAATGTTCGACGTATTTGCTTAGGTGAGTTTGTTTGTGCTGCCAGCCAGAGAAAGGGACAGAGGCCATAGCTTTAAGCCAAATAAAATCACAAATTAAATTGTGCGAGACATACTATTGGGTCCCTGCACTCGTTAACAAAAACAAGTTAATCAAAAGAAATACTAAATAAGGAATCCCAAAGATCGGCATTAAATAAGAACGTAAGTACTTTTAAATAGCAATACAGTTTCAGAAATTCTTTATAGCTAATCCCTGAACTTTGCATATTTCCTTTTATTACTTATAACTTAATTAGAATAATAAAAATGAAATTGCTTCATGGAATACATCATTGAATCAATTAAATACTTTGCACTTTTATTTTGTCATTAAGTGTAATTGACGATTTTTAGCATCATCCTTTGAAAGGCATGCAAATTAACATGATCTAAATAATTAAATATAATTTGATGTGCCTTTCCAGCTGAGACAGACTTCCCACGCGTCTCCCCGCTTCCGTTTCCGCTTCACTTTATTTAGGCCCCAGGTCCATTAACAAAGCGTAACGATGTGTCATGAGGCACACTCGCACACACAAATAACCACAAATATGGCACTTGGCTTTGCTTCTTTTCGCCATTCCGCTCTCTCTCTCTCTCTCTCGGCCTTTGTTGGTATTCATATTTATGTGGCTACGTGCGTGAGTGCCTCCTTAACAAGCCTAACGAACTGCCAAATTACGCTGAAATAGCATTAAAAATTTAAATTTTTTCCCAGCCGGCTGTTCTTTTTGTGGGCCGTCAAAAGCGAAATGCCAACAAGTCCTAAATGACGTTAAAAAGGAAAATGTTTTTTCTCTGTCGGCCTGTGTGTGCGCGTAAGCATCTTTTGGCTTGTTCAACAAATATTAGCCTACTAAAATCTATTGAAAAATAATTCTAAGAATTATAAGAACTGAATTGACAGATTTTTTAATAAACAAATTCCTTAGAATATTAATAAACATCAATTGGTGTGAAAAATACTTGGAATTTCAATGCTATAAACAATATACAGTACAAAAACGTCATTAAACTATGAAATATATATTTAATATATTTTTTCTAGTCCATTTTTTTTTTATTTTTGTGACTAATAGCTTCTTTGCTAGTGCAGTTTTTATATTTATTTATTATTACCAATTTAGTAAAGTATATGTTATACATTTGATTATTAATTTATAAGGGGTTACGTTATTAAAATTGTCTAAAATTGGCACTCAATAAGCAGTTTTACTAATTACTTAAAAACTAACATGGCCAAAAATGGAATGACATCTAAATGCCGTTTATTGGGTTTCAGATACTAGGCGAACAGAAGGTACTAGGCAGCAGCTGGCAGTTTTTTGAAAATAAGACCCCCAAAAGCATGCTACATTTATTGCGTACGCAGCATTATTGTGCAGATTAAAGTATGCTACAAAATATTACGAAACCACTTCCGGTAACTGATGTTTCCGAATGGCCGACGAGTACAGCGGGCATTTCAGAAGTTATTATACAAACTGCCAGGGTAGAAAAATACCGATTCAAAGGCCCAAAAATGCGCGTTCTTTAGGTTTTCTTGATGGCATATTATGGCCAAAAATGGAATGACAGCCAAATGCCATATATTATTCGATTCGCCACAAAAATCTTAATTAGTTAAGGAAAAATATTGATAAAACTCGGAAAAAAAATTTTGATCGATTTTTGAAAATTTGATAAGGGGTTACATCATTAAAATTGTCAAAAATTGGCAAAAAATTTATTTTGTTAAATTTCTAAAATTGATGTGTAGATTAATTAACCACATAAAAACTAACACAGAACTGCTTTCCGAATTGAATTTAAGGCTGTTTTGACTTTGTTATGAATATTTTTAACATTGGCTTGTCCTACAAATTAGGATATAAAAAACTACCGATTTAAGCACCCAAAAATTCGTATATATGATGTCTTCTGGAGAGCATATTATGGCTAAAAATGGGTTGACGGCCAAATGCCGCATATCGTTCGATGCGCCACTAAAGTCTTATTTAATTAAGCAATGATTTTTTTCTTAACTCTGATTTGTTCAATAAAAAAGGGTAAAAAACTACCGATTTAAGGACCCAAAAATTCGTATATATGATGTCTTCCGGAGAGCATATTATGGCCAAAAATGGGTTGACAGCCAAATGGCGTATATCGTTCGATGCGCCACTA
>VNKC01003457.1:0-140036 GCA_008042775.1 Drosophila pectinifera
TATATATAAAATGCAAGCAGAACTTTAAGAAATATATATTTTACAGGCTATAAATGTTACAATGATATTTAAGAATATGCTCCTTCACATTGATCGAATTATTATAACTATCAGTGTGGCTTTCATTTGTTTATTTCTTATATGATTAAGATATCTACGGCCAACTCGTTAGCTATGACTGATTAATTATTATGCAAGGCATTACTCTATTTTTAATTACTAGATTATATTCATTGTGAAAATATTTGCGAAATTACGGTCAAAGTCGGTTCATCAGAAAATTGTATTTATATTAATAACTAGCTTAAATGAAAGCGCCAATTGTTTGGAAAGTTATATTCATTATAATTTGGCTTACCGAAAAGTTTCTGGAAGTCAACATGATTTTGAAATTAAATACAAGCTGCTAGTGCTAATATTTCGTGTAATAATGAGGAAATTTAACGAGCTGAGCGGGCAGAGTTTCCCTGGATGGAACGAACTAAAATTGAAACTTCCATCACACTTCAAAAAATGTTGAATTTCATTTTTCATTTTAATGAAATTCTTGTTGTTGCCCCGCCGCTGATGCCGATGCTGCTGGTTGTTGTTGCAGGATGCCGTCGGGCGGCCGCACACACAAATTACCTTATTTAGCGCACACATCGCCGCATATAATATAATTTACTGTACATAGACCTTTTTTCCACGTATATAAACTCGTGTTGGTGTGCGGTGGGCTTACATTACCGCCGTTACTGTTTGCTGGCATTGCCTTTGTTGATGCGGCTCTTGTTGCTGCCTTGTTGTTGGCGTATATAATTTACTCATCTGGTTTTTGGGTTGGCGCTTTTTTCCACTGCGGCTATCTGTCCCAGTCCCAGACCCAGACCAGTTTCCAGGAGCAGCTTGGCGAGCTCCGCTCTAACCTTTATCGTCCTGCGTTGAGCGTTTCGTTGGGGGCGTTTTCAGGACTGGTTTTGGGACCGGATGCACCCTACAGCAAAGGCTCGTGGTCATTGGATTGGTTCCGAGGAACTTACTCGAATTTTATGGGTATTAAGTTTAAGCTCAAGGATTAATTAATATCCCACGGTCACGAAAATTAAGTATTGTTCCAATGTTCATGTTCAGCAAGATGATTTATTTCGGGATCTCATTATATTCTTATAAAAATAATCATACATATTATGTAAATTTTAGTTCCTTATGTGAACTTAAAATCTGAAGCACTTTAGCCACAACTTTCTGCTAATAAAAGTCCTTTAAATGAGCTTCAAAAACATTCGATTAAAGAGTCGCTTTGAATGGGTCCTTCTCGATTCGCTTCGGCTGTCACTGGGAAGTTTCCCCCAGCCTTTTGCCTGTCGGCTTAAACTAAAAATGGTAAATTTTAAATTAACGACGCACGCACACATGGACTGGACACTGACAGCCTCTGAGAGCTGATGCGTGTGCGTGTGTGTGACTGTGACCGTTTGCGGGCATTTTATATAATGTCCTCTGTAATTTGACGTTGCCATACGCAGTGTGCATTTAAAATGGAAATATATATCCCACCCACTCCTATATATATATGTATTTGAGCAACGGTTGGGTAATCCGTGCGTGTGCCAAAGCTCCAACTTTTGTGTCCGAGTATCTGACGGATACGCCGTTAATCAAAGGACTCGTACACGGTTGGGGGTTAGGCATTTAGACCTAAATCCTCACTGATGATCGGCAGCTGGTCTCGAGGATCTGCGGTATTTGTTGCCCAGAAGCGAAATAATTGCAGCTCGCAGCTGCTTTGGACTCTTTGCCAAATAAACCCAACCCTCCCGGCGGCGTTAAGGGGTGGAACGGGTTGGCGGAGGCTAAACAAACCCTTAAGCCGCCCCAGAGCAAAGGGGTAAGTTGCTCGGTCGGCCATTTTGGACTCGCATCGTTGCGGAAAAGGTGAAACCTCGGTTTTTGCTTTAAATTCAATCCAATTTCATTTGCAAAAAGCGTGCCTCTCCACTGGGTCTGTGTGTGTGCAGATGCAGCCGATAAAGCTGGCAAAAATGAATCACATTTGCGTCCTCTTTGCAGCTGCCGAGTATCTGTTAGATACAGATACAAAACACCGCCGAACCTGCGCCATCTTTCCTCTTCTGCGGCATAAAGAGAACTATTTTAATTATTTAAATAATAAGTATGAGGATGAATGACTGATTTTGTCGTACTAGGGATAATGATGTTTAAAATTACACATTTAAATGTATGAATCTGAGAAATAAGAGCTTGTAACGATTCAGGGAATAAAAAAGTTGTCTGCACTTTGCTGTCAATATTCCTCTCATGCCCTTGTACAATATCCTGGCTAATGCAGCCTGTCGAAGGCTCTCTTAATGGTATTTTCCATTTAAATTTTACATATCTGCTACTTTTTGATGTCCAGGCCATGGCTATCTCTCAAGGCGAAGCCGATTACCTGTTTGAGATACTGATGGAGCGGCCGTGATAATGATGACAATGTGAGCTGGCACAAACAAGGAAAACTTATTAATGTAATTAATTAAAACAAACAGCTTCAACTGAAACGCGACAACGCGGATGCCTAGTGGGCGTGGCAATGGGCGGTGGGTGGCTCGGCAATTAAAGGAGGATGCCTCTGCCCTTGTCCCGCGCCTGCAGGAGACACACATCAAGAGCAGCAACAACACACTCGCACATATATACCCTTCCAACACACAAAGGATGTGGACAGTGTTGTCAGGTTCTCAGAAGGAAGCAGGGGACTTTTTGTTAATATAAGTAAAAAAAAAGTTATAATAAGAAGGATATAAATCAAAGCTGGAAGAAATGTAACGATTTTGAAAATGTATCCTCTGAATCCTTTATGAGTTGGGTAAGTTCACATACATAGGGAAAATCTTTTATGAACTAGGACTACACAAATGGCATAAATATGATTTTGTAGAGACTAGGATTTTGTAGTAAAATATATAATTTAATAAGTTATTAAAATATATCTTTACGATTTGTTAGAACTAATAAATCCCGCAGTTCCGTGCTATTTATTGAAATTTTATTATCTTACAAATGTTCAAACTGAGAGTTTGTGAAAATATCAACATTTTAAGGAGAATAAGTTGACTTTTTAAACAAATTTACTATATAACTGTGCTCTTCATATTCTTCCACTTCTTTTTAATTTTCATAGTCAAGTTAAAATTGCAGAGAATTTAATTTAATAAACAATCTATTCAATATTAACAAAAAAGGCTGTATTATGAAAGTTTTGCAAGCATTTTAAACTAATTTATTAAATAACCGTGCCCTTCTTGTTCTACCATTCTTTTTCATTTTCATAGTCAAGTTAAAATTGCAGAGAATTTAATTTGAAAACAATCTATTCAATATTAACAAAAAAGGCTGCATTATGCCAGTTTATTTACATTGAACATAAACTTGGTTCAGAAGTATATTGACGATTTTTCCCGTCAGATTTAGCTCTGAAAATTCTTTTTAATTAATTGTTTCGAAAGAATTTTCAGAGCTAGATTTGACGGGAAAAATGGCCAAAATCGCTGCACAGGATGTGGGTGAGTGGCTGGCTTGGATGCTTGGTCTTCACACCACGCGCTCGAAATTTAAATCATAAATCATGAGCTTTTCCTCCTCGGCATTTTTCATGCTTTTGTTCCCCCGCCCCAGTCCTCTGGCTGCCGCTTCCTTTCCCGATTTTCTCTCGGTGTTTTTTTCTGTCTCTTGCTCGCTCGTTCGCTGGCTGCATTTTGTTTTTCGCATTTTTCTTTCGCCGCCCAGGACTCTGGGGCGCTTTTTAGTACGCATAAAAAGAGAAAAAAGAGCCGCCATTTTGTTTTTTCCATTTATTTTCTCATTTTCGCTCGTTTCACTCGCATATAGAAAATAAAATGCCGCAACATACAAAAGGCAGCAGCAACAACAGCGGGGGCAACAACAGCACCGGGGAAAATCGAAATTGCTGCATACAGAAAATGCGATGGATCCCCTGGCTCATTTATTTTGCAACCCCTCACGCCAAAGGCCACCCCCTCCCGGGACACCACCCCCTGTCCGACCTTAAGCTCTATTTGGGCATTAAGGGTTTGCGCCTGGGTCCTTCGCGAAAGGGTTTTCGGTTGTCTGCTCCTTGTTTATCCGTTTTGCTGTTCGTTTCGGGCAGACCCTAAATTATTCACGCTCCCCAGCCTCCAGATCCCCGTCCATTCTTCCCTTTTTCAGGATGCTGGGGCTTTTTTTTGTGGGGGGGTTCTGACATGCGAAATTTCGTAATTCAAAATTAACATTTAAGGATGACTTGGAGTTGGCAGGCCTTCTCCTCGCCGTTTCCCTTGGCGCTTCGCCGTCGTGCGGCGTCGAGAAAAGCGGCGAAAAGGATGCGAAATGTGTACACAAAATTAACGAAAAAGAGAAAAAGCAGCGCGTGCACAACAAAAAAGGATAAAACAGTACAGTTGCGACAAAAGCCGATTTTTACTGTGCGTTCGCTGCGAGTTTACGCATTTGGAGGTTGTTTGCTGAGGTTTCTCTCTGTCCGTTGGCCAAGTCCTTTATTGGTTTGAGAAAGTGCAGGACTCGCTTCTGAAGTAAATATATGTAAGTGTTTCACCAAGAGAGGTGTTGAATGAAATACAGTTCATTTTATTTTATTTAATTATATTAAAAAGCTATGGTCTAGGGAAATTCTTGGCCCCAGAGATGGGACAACAACTCTAAATATATTATTTTTGTATAATATCATGTATCCGTTATTTGTGTATGCAGGTTTCTAAAAAATTTTCGAGACTTTGAGCGGTTTTAGAATGCTTTTAGTAGAATTTGAAAAGCTTTTGACGAGCTGCTAATAACTCAAATACAATCCCATCTTCTTTCAAAAAATTGTATTCAATTGGCACCCATATTATCCAGGGGTAAACAAAACACATTTTCTGAAATATGACATTCCGGTTCACAAGAATTGTGATTTTTGGAGCTACCTATCTAAAAATTTATAAATTATTAAGTATTTTAGAGAGCTATGCTAAAACAATCTTAATCAATGAAAAGAATATGAAACAAGCATTAGGATGAATCATTTGGAATTAAATATAATTATTCCATATGGTAATGCTTGAGGACCTGCCTCGAAATGGAAAGTCTAATGTGAGAAATATCATTAATTTAGGAGAAAGATTTACTAATGCAGTTTTTGTGTATAAACTTATCTACTATGATTTTAATTTGGATAGACGTGATATCTTTAGGCGCTTTAGAGCCAAAATATATAAACAATTTAAAGACGAAGTTTTAAAATTCTTAAGAATATTCGATGACATCACTTATATATATATTTATATAATTTTTATGTATATATATAATTCTGTTTATATAAATATATTTCTGGTTTAACATTATTTTAACCCTAATTAGGGAAATTTATTAGCTTAAATTATTATCAGGCTCTATAAATATAATCCGTATATATATATATATATTATCCCAATCTTATTCATAGATTTAAAATCACCCTTTTCACTCGTTTTATCTCTCCCCTTTTAAGATATATCTTTCTCTGCGTCTTTCTTGTGGCCAGGATGCAAACAATTTACACAATCTGCCATTGCAGTGTCTTCATCCCACCAGCATCCACCTGCCACCCACTAAACGCATTCTGAGAGAGCGTCCTGGCAGCAGAGAGAGCGAGTCCTGTGAGAGCGAGACAGCCGAAGAGAGAGTGAGCGCAGCGTGACTGAAGGAGCAGCAGAGTTTGAATAAAATAAAATCAAATAATATGCAAGAGGCAAGAAACGCAAGGCGGTCTCGCCAGTTCGACCACGTTGTGCCGCCCAACTCCCAACTCCCAGCTCCCCCAAACTCCCCCTTCAGGCTGCACACATACACTCCCACAAAGGTCTCGGCTTCGTGTAGAAAAACGTGGCAAAAAGTCCCAGGACCACCCACCTGCTGCCCCCAATTTTTGCTTTTTCCGCTGGGGAAATTTTTTGTCTTTTTTTAAGCTCCACCTACTTGCCGCTCTCCCATTGGCTGCTGCTTCCACCGACTGCGGAAAATCCAGAGGCGGCAGCAGCATCAGCATCTGCAGCAGCAGCAGCAGCAACAAAAACTGGCTAAAAGGGGGAAAAAAGGCTAACTCGGCACACACAAAAACCCAGGGCACACACACACAGTCTACCATGGCGGATTTTTCCTTTCCTGCTGCCTTTGATTCTCTGTTGTTTGCTTTTTCACATTTTATTTTTAACATTTATATTTTGCGTGCGTGTTTTATGAACAGGCTTCAAAGACAAGGGGGGAGAGAGGGGAAGACAGGGTGGGGGCACACACACAAGGATAAATTTTATAGTTAACAGCATTATGAAAAATGAAAACGATTTCCCCTCGCTGTGCTTTTCCTTCTCGACTAGACGCGTCTGTGGTGCAGCTCCTCAATTTTCCCCCTAGTCTGCAATGCACGGAGAGAAATGGGATCGATAATGAACTGATCCTTAAAGATTAATGACTGGATTATCCAAAAGTATCCCTCAAAGTAGTGTAAAAGTAAGATTTATATCATTTATCGTAGAAGCCAAGAAGCAATGACATTGGTCAGTTATTGTTATCATTTTGAATAATAAAAAATGTCTTATTTTGTGTGTACTTCCTGTATTTATTTTTAAGCTTGTGCTTTAAAGTTTTGTAGAAACTATTTCTCACCGTGTGCCTGGGGACCTATTCCTTTTTGCATAGCCCAACTCTAGCCGCTTGGTCACGTTGCACTCGCATCCTGGCAACGACAATGCGATCCCGTCTCTGCTAGCCGGCAGTTGTTGAGTGTTTAGTAAGTGGTTTAGTAAACACATTTAGTTATTTGCCATGCGGCGACCCGACAAACCAAGGGAAGCCCCATAGGACGGGCTGGGAGCTGGGAGGAGGAAGGAGCTTAACTAACACTAGGCCTGCTGCACGCACCGAAGGACATCGAGTGGAGCACTTAATGACACTTAGTGATACTCAATTATCACTGCGGCTCCTTGCTCCATTACTTGACGAGGCCCCCAGTGGCTCCTGGGAGTGAGTCCCGGCCAGTCCCTTCCCGCTCCAAATCTCACGCCACCCTGTGCAAATGTAATCAGAAAGTTGAGCGAACCTCCCCTCGATTTTCGGACTGCTGCAGTTTTTGGCCAACTTTTATTAGCTTTCCCGCTAATTGCTTCTAATTTAATTAAATTTAAAAACTTTTGCGCGCTTTTAGTTGGAAAATATTGTTCATGCGGCGTTTTCGGGGGACTCTCGGGGAATCGGAGAGTGTGATACGGCTGCTTTGCGCTGAGCAGGCAACATTTGGACAACCGGGTTTGAGTCCGTGTGTCGCATAATAGTTTAGCTATAAATTTTATGCGTCGGCTTGCATTTTGCAGTAAAATATTTTATAATTAAATATTTGTTTAATTAGTGCGAGTGGCCGCTGTAGCGCAGTTCGCTTCGAGGGTTTGAGTTCGTTTCGGTCGGCTGCGGTTCCCAAAAACTGTCCATTTAATAAGCGGCCACCATTAAATTATTTTCGCTTTGCCAAGAGGGTTGGTTGGGCCAAATTTAATTTGCTCTGAGAGCTGACCACTGTGCCTCGAAGTATGCAGCGGTTTCATTACGGAATTAAATAAAATAACTCAAGGAGCGGAGTTTATGCAAATATAACAATTGCTCCTCGGGGCCACGACATGACGGAAATTAATTCGATAAAGATTTCCATGCTGCGTAAATATTGAAATGCTTGTCTTCTCTTGAACAAGCAGATGTAAATGAATTGTTTGTTTGTTTTGGCCAGGACAAAGTCTTCTTTACTCAGGAGATGAGTAATTGTTGAAATTAAATATTTATGTTGGCAAGTTGTCATTTCATTGAGCCCTTAAGAAATGCTTTCCTTAATTTCTGTATTTACTGACATCCTTGTGCTGCAAGTATTTTCTGCTTAGTTTGGGGTATTGCATTTATTTATATTTCCTAAGCCACAGAATACCAATGGATTTGTTTAAAACAAAACAAGGTTTGCCCTTAATAATAGGAATGTTTATATAAGTTATCCCAAGTGTGAGAGTTTCCTATTTTCATTTACCGATTGTGAGTTATGTCTGAAGCTTATTGGATGGACCTCTGCCGCTGCCTTCATTATTAAGGACTATTTGTTATTGTCGATATTTTAACAGGCGTACGCTCCTTGGCAGCGATGCAAAGGGACGATGAGCCCTGCCTAAGGATAATTAATAAGCGCCTCCCTCCTCCATCCACATTAACTTTCAGCCATTTATCAGCTGTTGCCTGACCCTGGCCATATATCAGCCGGAGGAGATGTGGAAAATACGCTAGAAACCATTTTGGGGGAAAAACAAATTGTGGAAAAACAGTCTAGCAGAGCAATAAGTAAAATTAATGAGCCAAAATGTAATTTTATAAATTGTGAAAAGCTTCCGGCACATCCTCGGCTGCCATTTCACATGTCTAAAATGGGAAATGGAAAACAACTTGTGACAGGGCGGCGAAAGTGGGGGAAACGAAATTATAGAAGCCATTTTGCGGGGGGGTTTTCCACTCGGTGTGAAGAAGGAAGCGAGGAAAGCTGGGAAAGCTGGGAAAGCATTCGGCAAGGGTGAAAGTGGATTTACTTTCGTCTACGTGACACGACGAGTCCTTGTCCCCTTTTGCGGTTGCTGCTCATGCTGCTGATGAGTCCTGTGCTGTCCGGACAGGACAGCACATCCCCCCTGCCCGAGTCCCTTCCATTCTTCCTCAAGCAGGAGTCACGCATCGCGTGGGACGTCTGCGAGCAGATTAACGTACACGAAGCGAGGAGTGTGGATGCACCCCTGCGTCCTGGCCACGTCCTTGCTGTCAATGGCAGCAGGAGCAGGAGCAGGGGCTCGAACATGGCGGCCATGATTTTCGAAATTAATTCAACTTGATTTTGCTTTCTTCCTTTTTGTTTTGCTCCCTCACTTCGTTGGTCCTTCTGCTTGCCGTGGTCCTTCTGCGGGGAAGGGGCTTGGGGCTGCGTTCGGGTTGGGTGCCCGGGCACCGCAGACAAGAAATTAAAATTCATTTCAAAGGCCAAGCAGGGAGACGGCTGCCCGGGCATTTAAGGCGCAAGCCTAAAAGTATGCAAGGGCCAGGGAGGTAACCAACCCTCGCAAGGCAAACAACCCTTCTTCGGGGATGCTTTTTACTTTTTTCCGCATTTGTTGTTTGCTGGGTTTTCCACAATGGCTGCCGTGTTTCCTTTTCCTTTTGTTGGAAGCCAAAAAGTTTTCTATTGTTTTTCAGCTGTCATGATGAACTTTTGCCTTTGTTGTCGCATACTTTTGGCAACAAATTTCCGTAACCCCTTGACCCTCTTCACCCCGTTTCTCGTATCGACTGCACATATTTTATTCTGCTCGACTTAATGCGGGGCCGATTGTCATTGCTTTGTTCTGGCTGCGTGTCTGCCAGCTGTCGTCTTTATGGCACAGATCCATTAATATTCCTCCATATATGCATACGCCTCAGGTGCGGGCTGCCTTTGTCCCTGATTTGCTGTATTTTCCTCTTGTTTTCTGTGTTTTTTGGCCCTTCTGTCATTGTTTGAGACGCTGCCATAGGAACTCGGCGGCGAGAATTGAGCCGTAAGCTGTTCAATTGCCGAGTCGAGGCGAGAGAGGAAATCTGCAACAAATCATGGCCGTTGCCTTGGCCCAAAGGTATGCCACGGCCGAAATGCCGTTCTCCAACTTCTACTCAGATAAATTGTTGGTTGAATATCAATGGAATTTATATTCCGAACTCAAGGATCTTTAAATAATGCCGAAGATATGTGGTTCGAAGTGGAGATCTTGATAAATAAATATCTGATATATTTTTGAACAACGCAAAAGCATTAAGAATGCTATAGAAGTATTTAAGACTTAAATCCATATAATTTTAAAGAGGGACAAAAGATATTAATTCCAGCCAATATAAAAATATATTCTGTATATTATGATTATATTTTAATTTATTTGGGATTTATAAGGCTCTGATCTTAAGACCTTTTAAAGGAGAATATCAGTGAGCAAACAAAATATATTTTGATGATCTCTTTCGGTGAGAACAGAAGTCCAAAATAATTTAATATTAACTAGTAACCTAAAGTTCATTTTCTTCAATAAAAGAATTTTATGTTCCTGAATTTAATATTAACTAATAACCTAAATTTTGTTTTCTTCTATAAAAAAATTTTATGTTCCTGATCGTATACATTTATAAATCTTAGGACGAGCGTCCCTTTTTCATTGACAATTTCTTAATGTGTAGGACTCTCTGTTTTTGCGAAATTTGTTATGCCGTTTCATTTTATTTGCATGTCTCCCCATTTTATGTGCACAAGTTTTTAACCCTGGCGAGTCATAAAATTAAAACCAACGCCGTCTCTTAGGGTGCGACTGTGGTCCTGGTTCCGTGCCTGTTCCTGTTCCCGTTTCTGATTCCGTTCCTGCTCCTGCCAGATTGCCTTTGAAAGCAGACCCACCTCGCCCTGCCGCGGGGATCCGCTGCCCTCACCTGACCAGCCCCCCCTCATTCCTTTCCGATGCCACCATCCACGGCGCCGTCTGCAGCTGAAATCTGAATGCAAGCCTAACGACCTGGCATTGTCGTTGATAAGGTCCGAAAATGCTTGTCTACCAACATTTTTTTAGCCGGCTCTTTGGCTGGTGAGTTTGGTTGGAAAGTGGCTAATGTTTATGCAAAAGGAAGCCAGAAGGAAGTGGAAGGGAAGACGTGCTCGCTGGGACTCACTCAGGCTAGGGTGCTTGGAATCCTGTTTAGTCCACACCTGAAGGTATTTAGGGTCTAGCTGGGTTTTACCTTTAAGTACCTTTAAGGCTTAGCTTTAAGATAATCCGGATAATTAAGTTTCGCAAAACGAATGACAGCTTTTGGAGTTATCTTAAAAGCTGGGTTTACAAAATATACCTTGCCTATTGTTCCTTATTGATGAGAGAAGTCAATAAATATGACATCGTTCACTTCGAGGAAATGATGATCGATCGTGACTAATTTTTATTTATAAAGGAATTTCAGAAATTCGGAAAACGCTAAGCAAAACTCCTATTGAAGCATACAAAATATTTATAATAAAATGGAATTACATTATTTATCAAATGAAATCAATCGTTGGAATTGCCTTCAATTATAAATATATGAAAAGGTAGTCCACACTCAAGTCATATCCTAATTTGCATATTCAACTTGAAGCCAATACAGATCTTAGACTACGCCTTTCAGGGATTTTTGAAATGCGGGAATCTTATCAACTTTTAAAATAATAAGTTGATTTAAATAATATATTGCATTGACTTGTTAATAAAAAAAAAGAACATATCTAAGCTTCAGCATAATACAACGCGAAGCCAAATTCCTCAAAGATATAAATGATTTATAATAAAATGGATTTTCATTCTTTATTGAGAGAAATTAAACGCTGGAACTGCCCTCATTTCCATCTCATATACCTAGCATTTTGTTCCTCATTCACGTTTACAGAAAAAGAGATATAAATTAATGTTTATAACATCATTCACTGCGGTGAAATGATAATCGACCATGACCGATTTTTATTTATAAAGATCTCAGTGATCTTCGTTCAGGAATTTTAGAAATGCGGGAAACGCTAAGAAAAACTCCTATTCAAGGATAGAAAATTTTCTTAATAAAAAGAAATTTATTTCTTTATAGAGCGAAATTTAACGCTGCCACTGCCCTCATTTTAATAAAAAGAAATTTCTTCTTTATAAAGCGAAATTTAACGCTGGAACTGCCCTCATTTATATCTCTCAAAATCTCAGGCGAGTGTGCTAGGAACCCTGTTTAGTTCACATATTTAGGTATTTGGGGTACTTAAGTACCTTTTAGACTTTAGCATTAAGAAATCCAAATTATTTAATTTAGAGAAATGAATTTAAACTTGTGGAGTTTGTAAAATATACCTTGCATATTGTTTCTCATTCTTCTTCACAGATAAAAATGAGAAAAATTAATAAATATAAATATAAACGATGATCAATCCTGAGCGATATTAATTTATAAAGATTCAGAGACCTTATCAACTTTTAGAATAATAACCTAATTAAAATTAACTAAGCTTCAGCATAATACAACGCAAAACAAAACTCCTATTCAAGGATACAAATCTGTTATAATAAAAAGGAGCGAAATTAAGCGTTGGAACTGCCCTCATTTACATCTCTCAAAAGGTCGCCCCCACTCAAGTCATATCCTAATTTGCATATTCAACTTGAAGCCAAAAAAGCTCGACGCAAAGCTTTCTGATTTGAAATTTTAGAAAGCGTTCCATCTGCACCCCTTTTCCCAACTTAGGGGTGGCTGGTGGTGCAAGCTCTGGTCGGCAGGTGGCGCCTCTTCTAACTTTGGGTGATAAGGGCGAACTTGTGATAATAATTATAATAAGAGATAATACCAACCTGTATCGGAGTAGCTCGATAGATCCATCCAGTTAGCTGCAGTTGTGATGATCCTCCTCTCTTGAAGTTTCAATAAGCGCAAATATTAAAAAGCGTAAATCAAAATTGGCAATAAACTCAAAGCACTTTTATTCAAAATACGAAGTTAAAAATATATGATAATATTAATAATAAGCACTAGCATATCTGGGACTATCTAAAAGCCATTCAAACTACATAATATAGTATAATATTCAGTTACAACTGGGAATACTAAAGAATTTCTTAAGGACTAGTTCGGTTAGTGGGCTACATCTATGGAAGCCTCGTTAAAAGCAGTTTTCTGGCCGGATCCTGGGGGAATCTGCAAAGATAGAGAGAGAGGGAAACAAGTTAAGCATTTTGTTTCTGTTCTTGCGACATCGGGAGACAAAAAAGCCACAGGAGACGACCCGGACTGGACATCTCCGCTTTCCTTTCAATGCGCCCCAACGAGAAAGTTTACAACAAATTAAACTTGCTTGTGGGCACTAAAGCAACGGCAACAACACGGGCAACATGGCAAAGTTTTCACTTCAGCGAAAAGTTTTAATAGAAAATTTTAGTTAATAGTTTTTAACTTTGCCGCTGCGGTGGATTTGATAAGGGACCTCCGCCCAGCACACAACACATGTAGAACTTTTTAGGAAACGACCGCACCAACAAAGGAGGCGGTCGAGTGGGATGCTAGGGGTTGGGTTGGGGGTTGGGAGTTAGGGGTTGGAAGAGCTCCTGCTCGGAGCTGCTGGCCAGCGTCCGTCTAATTAATTAAATTCGCTTTTGCGAGGACATCGCCTCGTCCAGCGGGTTCCGTCTAAGCATCAAGATAAGCACAAAGTCCCAGCACACGGGAGGTGGCTGGGGTTGGCTTATAGCGTTACAAGGACTACTCTCCCTAAGTCTAGAAATCAGGCTTTGAGGTCTTTAAAGGAATCTGAATTTTGGTAATAAGAAAACCATGTCAGCAGACATCACCTGTGATTGCATTGTACTTACTACAAAAATATAAAATAAATATAACAGATAAGACTCCATCTTAAGTAAGCTTAGTTCTATATATTAAAGTGGCATCTATTTGGTGTTTCCTGGGGTATTGCCGAGTCGAAACATACTCGCCCTGGCTGCCTGCTTGCTAATTTCCTGTTTGCTGATAAATAATGCGCCACATATATAAGGCAGGACATAGAAAGGAGTTACAGCTGTGCTGTCCCTCCCCCCGCGTTATGTAACTTCAGAGCACCTAAAATATTAAAAACACCCCCAGAAATCCCAATCCCCGGGTGGGGTGGAGTGGTGCGGGGTTCCTGAGTGACTGGAGGAGCGGCGGTGCTGCAGATAAGGCGTAGCTGGAGCCCGTTGGCTTAGTCCAGGATGCGCAGGACACGTTGGCAAAGAGCTTAAAATGTGGCCCCAAAATAACTTTGACTGACCTCCCGCACACAGCCGTACCCTCGCTCCCCCACGCCCCAGCTCAAACACACATGCCCACACATCCTTTCGCTCCTAGGATTTAGTATGCCACGCCCCCACTCCCCATAAACCATTCCTCCCCCTTTTAACTGCTTGGGGCATACATCAAAACTTTGGCTTACGCTTAGGATTTATTTATTTTCATATTTACCGTGGGCCAACACGGACGCACACGCGCCGCAAATGAGGGGGATTTTGGGGGCGAAAAGGGCTACAAAAAGGGCCTTTGGAGGGGCAGACAAGGATCTCAAGGCTTTGCACCTTGTGAGGGACAGTTTCCGGTGGTGTACACTCAAAACCTTCATTATACCTGGTATATTCTGATTCGGCTACCATTTAAACTCAAAATAATTGAACGGAATAGTAAATTCCCAAAAAGTACTCTACATTAGTAAGATTTGAAAACTTTGTCTTAGGCTACTAAAAGTGTAATATTTCATAACATTTACCCCTTACGATAAGTATAACTATACTCATTTAATTATTTTAAAATCCCTATAGCTCTCTTTATACAATAATGTATATTTTACTCATCGGAAGACGGATAATACTTTGTTCTTCTCTGTGCACCTACATCTAATTCGGGCTTGGCCGCCTGGCGCCACTGACCGTAAAGGGAAGCTGGGCCAAAGGGGCGTGGCAGGTGTCCTTTTCGGCTTTGTGAGGGCGTGGGTTTTAATGACTACGTGACCGGCTCCCAGGCGGCGTGTCCAGGGCTGCTTGGAGCGGCTTACGTGGCGTATGCGCGTTATCTGCAGGACGACATCTTCTGGTGCGGACTCCCTCAGATTTTATGTATTCGAAGCTATTAAGAAATGACATTAAAATGCGAGCACTGCCCCGGGCAGGCCCCGGCTCAACCCCACTGCCCCTCTGGATCCCTTTGCTCGTTTTGTATTTAAATGCGCCATTTGCATATTTATTAGAAGGACTCTCGACTCAACTCGACTCGGCTCGAGTTTTGTTGTTGGTGGGGTTCTTTTTTCGTTGGAAGTCTCTTGGACGCTGCGTGGCTGGAAATTATTAAAATAAGACAGCGCTACATAATTATTTGCACCCCCTTCCGACCTCCGACGAACTCGGCATTTATGAAAGGCAAACAAAAGTTAATTTAGACGCTGCTTACATTTTACAAGCAATTTACCCGTCACCCAACCTCAGCTGCCGCCCATTTCCCATTCCTTGCCAGCCATTGATGTCGCCTCCCCGATTCCGGGATGGCTTTGTGCCGAGTACTTTTCATCCTTTTCACAAACAAATTTGCACTTCCACGCATTCATTAATTTGCTTATTAAGAGCCAACCGGTGGATTGGGTGCGCAGAGTTGGTGCCTGCCAGGATCCCCAGCCAGATATGTCCTTTAAGCTCTCGTCCAAATTCAAGCGAAGTGGAGCCAAGCGAACTGAATACTGAAAACTTATGCCAAGTGCCATAATAAATGCATATGACAGCATTTCCTTTTGCCTGACAAGAAGAACTTTCCTCGGCCCTCTTCCCGCCGCCGGACAAGTCGTATATGTAGTATATATAGTAATTGTGTAGTCAGAACTGCTGTACTTGCGGTAGCTGCAGTTGCACATGTCAGGTCCAAAAACGGGGAAGCTGTTCCCCGAATCCATTTCGCCAGGGAATACCCAACACTCGAGGGTAAATTGATACAAGTAGATTGTGCGAATGTGATTGCACATCAAATAAAACACCTGACTCCAATTAAATCAGTCTTTAATTTCTTTATAAAAAGAGTGGAAATTATACCTAAGGCTTTATATATATTAAATTCATTCAAAGTTACCGAGAATTTAGTCAAGTAAAACACCTGAGTATTATTAAATCAGTACTTAAATTCCTTAGAAAAAGAGTGGAAATAATACCTAAGGCTTTATATATATTAAATTCATTCAAAGTTACCGAGAATTTATTGGGAACTGGAGAGCCTTCTTGTTCTGATATACAGGAATATATTCATTGTAATTTGGTATTGTGATTCCATATAATAAATCACTTGAAATCCGAATGAGAGCTCCTTTATGAAGCCCATTTTCTGATTTTATTTAAAAAATGTATACAAAATCGTTATAAGAAATCCTTTTTTGAAACCAGGAACTCAAAATATATACTAAAGACTTATATACACGTCTGACTAAGTAAATGGAGGCCACTGCTGGGGCAGATGAAACTAAAGCGGCAGCGAAACTTACGCCGAGTTAGAGGGCTGGAGCTGGCGGAGATGGGGTGTCCTGCGAAAGGGGGCTGGAGACAGGACGAGGAAGGGACAGTCGCAGGCATGCAGCAATTACAAAGCCAAGGGTTGTGGCTGGGACTGAGAGTCGGGGGCGGGCACGTAGAGACTTGCGAATATAAAATTGCACAATTTAAAACGCAGACAAAAGACGGAGTGGGCGAGGCGGGAAGGGGTAGCAGTTGTACGTGCAAGGAACAAGCAGTAAAATGTCCTCGTGTGAGTAGCTGTGTGTGTAATGGTGTCCTGTGCGCCATTTACATTTCACATTTCTAGTTTTCAGTTCAGTTGAGTCATTATTTTATTGCCAAGATACGAGCGGGGGAGTCTGCGTCGCCCTCAACCCTCTCGACTCTCCCGTTTGCTCGTCCCTTGTATCCTTCGATGTCATCGCAGGAGCCAGGACGAAGGAGGCAGGTCCAGCAAGACGAAAAGGACGAAAAGGAAGCAGCAGCAGCAGCGTCTAGTACCAACTACACTTTTGCTTTTCCACCCGACCATGAGGATGTGGAAGGGAGTTGAAAGGAAGTGTGTTGTCTCGCCTCCTCTGTAGGTGGCTCCTTTCGTTTTCGTCCTTTTCGGACATTGCTGCGGTCTTGTCCTTCTCCCCGTGAATGTGTGCATGTGTGCCTGGGTGTGCGTGCGTGTGTATGTTATTAGATTGTTTCAGCTGAAATGTTATTAGAGAATTTTGAATTCAAATTCAAATGACTTCATACTTCCTGCCCATTTCCATTGGCATTTTCTGCAAAGGACGTGCACTTCCTTTGTGCACTTGTGCATTGGTCTGCGTGTGCGTCCCTGGGTGTCGGTGTGGCTCTGCCTCTTGCATAATAACATAGATGGCTGTGGATGCCTTCCCGACCATTAAACGTGAAAAGCTTGGAGTGCAATTTGCGTTCGCTGTGGCACGTTGGCGCAGTTTTTGAAGGGGCGCACACAGGGGCTGCCGATGGGGGTGGAGATATTCGCAAGGGTTGGTTTCTCAGCCTGGCAAGGCAGCTAACTCGAAGGGATTCAAAAGAAAATGCAAGGGATGCAAAGACTTATATGTGAAGGGGTCTGAACTGTGATATATATCGGCTAAGCCAGGGATACGAAGGACTTACATGCTTTACGGTAAAATTTTTTCCTTTTATAACACTTTAATTCCAAGTAAATTCCTCTTGGAAGGATTATAGTCATTCAAAGGCGACATATTATATATAATATTATATTATAATCTGTAATACATCATATTAAATAATATATAATATTCATTATAAAGATCTAAAAACTCGAACGACTTGAATGCTTAGCGGGTTTATATAATAATACAAATCCCTCTTGGAATTATCATAGGTATCCAAATGCGTCATGTTGGATATAATATTATAGAATATATAATATAGCTTATAGTTTCCTGAAAACTCTCAATGCCAGGGATATAAAAAACTTGCATTCTTATCGGAATAATAATTCTCTTTTATAAAGATTAATCTATAATAGAGCTAATAGCTTCGTTAAAACTCACAATGCCAGGGATATGAAGGCCTTGAATGCTTATCGATTTAATATTATTCTTTTAAATTCAAATATTACTTCAAAAGTATCCCTCTTGGAATTATCAAAGATATCCAAATGCGTCATATTGCATATAATATTAAAGAATATATAATATAGCATAAAGTTTCCTAAAAACGTACAATGTCAGGGATATAAAGGACTTGCATGCTTATCGGTTTAATATTATATTTTTATATAACACTCCAATTTCACGAAAATCCCTCTTGAAAGGATCATGGGCAATCAATACCGACATACCAGATATTGTAGTAAAGAATAATCTGTAATATAGCTTATAGTTTCCCAAAAACTCTTCACAACACAAGAACACTTCCATTATAGCATTCCAAACACTCAATTCTTCAATATGAATTTACCAAGTATTATTTGATATTTTTAACAAAATGAAATTACAAAGGACGAAGAATTCCTTTGTAGCTAACTATGCAGGATATCGTTTTGCATCCTGAGCAATCAATTATTCAATTTGATTACCGACATCATCAGCTCATATGCAGATACATGGAAATATGTGCACAAGTACCATATACTATGTGAGACTCTGTCCAGCTCTGACCTCGATGCATTAGGCCATTTCGCAAAGAGAAGCCCCAAACCAGCAGCCTCTGGCTTGAGGGGCGGAAAGGACGAGAAAAGGATCAGGGGAAATTTCAAATATTCCTTGCTACGTTTGCGGCAAAGAAAAGTTTCAATAAAATCCAAGCACACAGGCCAGCTTAGTCGGTTGTCCCAGCTCCGGCTACAACCCCCACCCAGCTCGGGTCTGTTCTGGCCATGGCCAATGGACAACACCCACAGTAACCGCAGCCGTAACATGGTCAGAGAGGGCGGCCAACCTGCAGCGTTTGCAAACTATCTCAACTGAGTTTGGGTTCAGTTGAGGAACTGCGGTAAAGTTGCTAACGTAATCATACAAACCTTGCTCTGGTTAGATGACCATTGTGGGTTGATAGCTTCTTTCCCTCTCCTTTTCGCCTCGCCTCGACCGGCTCCTGCTCCTGCTCCTGCTCCTGCCCCAGCCCTGGGTCCTTCTCGCTCTGGCCGCCAGCAGACAAAAGACGACTTTTGTGCAGTTGCCGGCATAAGATGGAGGACAGGCGGCGGTCGGAGGCAGGGGAGGGTGCTTTTATATTCAAATAAAATGAAATTACATTGTTTTCAGCTGGCAAACAATTTGAATAGAATTTTAACTTTTTACTATTATTTTATTTGAATGCACACAAAGGCAGGAGGCCAGTAAGGACACAGCCAAGGACCACAAGATGCTGCCGGGAGCGGGTAGAAGCCAGCTGCTTCTCCGTACCCGAGCCCAGGCTCCTGGCAAATGGCTGGCCAGCCCATTCTGTTTGGATATTTCTTAATTAGAAAGATTTTCGGCAAAGGGTTGTTCGACAGTTCGCCCCTCGCCCCACCGAGAACTCTTTCTTGGACGTCATTAATTTTTCCTGGATATTTATGTGGCCCCTGGGCAGTCTGGCCCCCAGTCCCGCTCCAATAACTTCTAATTCGACGACCTTTTTTGACACCTAAGGGTGGGGACTTGGGGGTACGCGCTCGAAACGTGACATCCACGTCCTCTTGGGATAATTTATCGTTCGGAGACCTGCGAATCTCTTAGTTTTATGAAATTGTTCCGGTCAATTAAATGTGGAAATGCGAAAATTACGGCTGGAGGCCGTTTAAGGCTTTAAGCTGCGAGTTAGAAGCTGCTAGCCAGCCCCCTTGTAATCCATGCCAATCCATCTGCCAGGAAAATGGGCGGTCTGCCGGCCGGCCAACATCAACGGTCCCGAATGCATTTTCCCCAAACGAAATTTCCAGGCTTTCAAATTGCAAAATGCTGAAATTTTTGCCATCCTATTTTCAGATGCGATGGCTAAAAAATTTGCATTTTTGCCCAAGCGGGCTGGCCCAAATGAATGCACATACACGCACATAGATGCACTCGGAAAAAACCCGCATACACACACTGCCGCCGTTCCTGTTCCTGGGTGTTCCCGGGGAGCATAGGGGCATATGCGAATATGCACGGCCCGGCTCTTTGCCTTTGTTGCATTTTTGCCTAGATTGCAATTTTTTGCAGCCCAATTGAAACTGCAAAAAGCCCCAAAACTCGAACCCGGACCCGGACCCGAACCCGGATCCCGAAACCAGACAGAGCACAAAAATATTGTACATCCAACGTGCGAATCCTGCATCCATGTGTCGCTCTTCGAGTGGACCCCACTGGATAATATTAGGAACCAGGAATGGCAGTAACATTTCAGAAATGCTAATACATATTTTGCATGCATTTATGAAAGGCTTTCCTATTGTAATTCATTGAGAGATATTCCAGTTTAAATGTACACATAAAACTGAGTTTGCGAATGTTTGTATATTAATTAAACTTTAAACGAAAGGTATTTACTTCTATGGCAGGATAAATACATAACAAAATAATCCATGTATGAAGGAAGGCTCCTTGAAAAAGGTAGGACTTAGCTAATACCCAGAACTTTGCCAACATTCTAAGGTTCACCCTAGCCTGATATATGTGTCCTGAGCTCTGAACTCCATCATCTGGACGAGCCAATGCATTTGTCGGGCCAGAGCCAGAGCCAGCGTCAGAGCCATTGCCGGAGCCCGAGTCCGAGCAGACAGATCCGGAGTCAGAGCAGCCGGAGAGGAGTCAGAGCCAAAGCCGGAGCCTAAATGCAGTTTTTGGCATGCAGCGGGTGCAGCCCAAAATGGAACGAGTACTGTGTGGGCGTTGGAGAGGGGGAGTGCAAAAGGAGCTGTGGAAAAAATTTTGAAATTGCATTTCAGATGAATAGGCGGGTGAGGAGGAGGCGGTGGCTCCCGCACCCATGTACAGAGGAGCCGGGTTCCATTCTGGTAGGTTCGCCCTGGACCTGGGCCCCGAAAAAGGACTATTGAACCGCCGGATGCTGTGACGATAGATGGCCCAACTGCCTCTGGCTGTGTGAGTGACACGCTTGGCTGCCAGAGCATATCGGAGGAAGTCCCTCTCCCAGAAGCCCCCACTCTTCGTCCAGCCGGCCATTTTGATGCAAATGCAACTTGGAGTCATGTTTGTTGCTCTTGGATCCCCGAGAACCCAAAAAACGGGTCCACATGGGACGGGGCCAGCTCCTTAGTCCTATGCCATGCAAATGACTTTGCTCAGATTTCTCCTAAAGGAATTGATGCTGCACTTCCGCCTGTGGTTGGCCAGTTTGTTAGCCATTAAACTGGGCATTCGGCTTTGGTCGAAGTGTAGATGCCGCAATCAAATCTGGCTTGTATTTTATGGACACATTTTAGTTTGGAAAGACTGCAGTGTCGTTAGAATTTTCAGCAAAAATTCGGTTGGAAATTGTAGGAAATGTTTGCTCTACAAACAATAATTTGAGGCGATGCTCCTTTGATTTGAGATTGTGGTAGAGGTCTTATCTGGGAGTAATTTGTGAGTGATATCGGAGCCAAAAATAGAAATTGGAATATAAAATGGAACAAACTTAGTAGCACCTGTCAAAGGGATAATATTCTAAGCCATCATATCTCTTGAAGTCTTATTAATACTAAAATTCTATAAATGTATTAAATCTGGCTTGTATATTATGAATACATTTTAGTTTGGAAAGAATGCAGTGTCGTTAAAATTTTTAGCAAAGATTCAGTCTGAAATTGTAGGATATGTTTGCTCTACAAACAATAATTTGAGGCGATGCTTCATTGATTTGAGATTGTCTTATCTTGGAGTAAGTTGTGAGGCGATACTCCTTTGATTTGAGATTGTAGAAGAGGTCTTATCTAGGAGTAATTTGTGAGTACTATCAGAGCCAAGAAAAGGGCAATAAAAATTGGAAAATGAAAAGGGAAAAAACTTAGTAGGACCTGTCAAAAAAATTATAATCTATGCTATCTCTTGAAGTCTTATTAATGTCAAAAGTTTTTTTAAGTTCGATAAAAGTATTAGAGATTCATTCTACTTTGTTTTTATTAAATCTTTTATTAAATCCACTTTCCTGATAATGATTTAATTTATCCCCCTCACTCACTGTCCTTTTCGGTTGATTCGCTTGTATTTTTTAGCATTGCTTTTCGGCAGCTTTATTTGGATTGCGTTTTTCGATTGTTTCGTCATTGCGGGGTTTTCCCATTTCCGCCTCTGTTTTCCCTTTCTGTTTTCGTTACCTTTTCCGCGGACGCTTGTTGTGAGTGCCGAAGTTTCCAGTGGACGGGATCCACGGAGCGGCCCGCACCCGCACGTCCATCCATTGCTATTAGTTATTTGTTTTCCGAACGTTTTTGTAATTATTTGCCCGCCTGCCGCATGCTAAATTGCCTGGGTAAATATTTGACAGTTTTGCATTTGGCCAAAGCGAGTCGCCAGACCAAATGCACTGCCTAATGACACTGAATTTCGGCTGGCAGGAGGGCGGGGATCCTCCGTGTTTACCTTGCCTTTAGTTCGATTAACCGCACTCTGCGCCGGACTCGGAGGCGGAGTCGACGGTCAATCAGTGACAATCGATAGTTGGAGGGGTGGAGAGACCGCCTAAGCCCTTGCAACTATTTCAATTTGCATTCCAATTAAAACTTAGAACTTACCCGGCGAGAAGGACTCCCTCCGCTCGTAATATCTGCAAACAGAGGAGACCGGAGAAATATTCCATTAAAATAATTGAATAAGTTGCAGCTGCCACGCCAGAGCGGAGTGATAAAATATGGCTTAAGTAAATCCCCCTGCGGAGGAGGAGGCGGAGGGCGAGGGCGGGCGGCAAAGTTTAGCCATGGCTAAAATCATATTCAAACAACTTTTGTTTTGTTGCACTTTTGATTGAGTGAGCATAATGGAAATTTGCCAGCGAGTTCCTGCCACTCCCACTCTCCTCGACAGCGCAGCTGTCTCAGCGGAGAGTGCATTCGGTCAGATTAGGATGCCCTCTCTCCCTGGCCCCGGAAAAGGATGTGCCATGGTCCCGCGCCCCCATCGAGCAATTGCCTTCACCATGGCTCCGCTGGACAGCCAAAAAAGTGTTCATCTTTTTTCCGCCCAAATTCCTTGTCTTCTGCCCGCCGCCGACTACATCAAAATGCATTTTGGCCAAAAATGGTTCCGCGACGAGACTTCCCCTCCTCCCCATCGCCCCATCGGCGGTGGCAAAACCAATCCCAAAACAAAGCTTCGAGCAGCACTCGGCAAAAATTGCAAATTTACAATGGGCCTGGGAAATGGGCATGGGAAATGGCCCGGTCGGGAGTCCATGGATTCGTACATTTCATCTGCCGGCCATCCGCAGCTCCCTCTCCGCATAATTTGTATGCGCGAGCCGCATAACTGTCGCCCCATTCCCCTTCGAGTCTAACACGGAGAAAAAAATTACTTAAAATCCTGGATAATCCTGGATAATAGGAGAAGAAGTTCTAAAGTCAGATTTGAAACTAGAGCCTGGAAAACATCAGCGAAAATGAATCAGAGAGTTAGAGGAGGAATAATATCCTTATCAATCGATTTAAAATCGGTTTTTGAGTACAAAAAGTTCGGAAACTTCAATTTGTTTTCATATAAATATTATTATTATTATTATTATTATATTTCAGGTAATTATTATAAATCCTATATTATACATGAATAATATGGAGGACAAGTT
Source organism: Drosophila pectinifera (assembly GCA_008042775.1). Taxonomy (NCBI): domain Eukaryota; kingdom Metazoa; phylum Arthropoda; class Insecta; order Diptera; family Drosophilidae; genus Drosophila; species Drosophila pectinifera. Next base: position 23,394 of record VNKC01003457.1, read on the forward strand.
TTAGGGTCTAGAATTGAAACGAGAGCCTAGAAAATGTCAGCGAAAATGAATCAGAAAGTTACAGGAGGAATAATATCCTTATTAATCGATTTAAAATCCGTTTTTGTATACAAAAAGATTGGAAGCTTTAATTTGATTTCAGATAATTATTATTATTGTTATATTTCAGATAATTATTATAAGTACCATATTATAAATGAAATGTATATTAAATAAATCGAAATAAGTAATCATGTTCATCATGATTCTAGAACTTTCATCCTACCAAAAGGCGTTCTTCAATCATTCAATAATATCCTTATTAATCGATTTAAAATTGGTTATTGTTTTCATATAATTATTATTCATAATATGTTTCAGGAAATTATTATAAATCCTATATTATACATGAAATGTATAATTCTGGAACTTTCATCCTATCAGTACACGTTCTAGAATCATTTATTTACCTTGTAAAATAGATCGTACTTTCTCTCAGTGAACTCCTCGGCTTCCAACTCCTCCACGACTCACATTCGCTGGAAATCAGTGCAATGGCCAGGCAGTCGCAGCAACTTTGGCGGCCAATGTCCTGGCCGAATTACAATGAAGAAAAATTGCATTGCCTGGTGGCAGGAGTGACTCTCTGCCGAGGAGAGAGGCACGGAGTGGACCAAGTCTCAAATCCCTCAAGGCAGACGTCTGAGTGGGCACTTTTTGCATATTACGCACTAGACATCGTCACGTTAGCTGCCCCAGCGAAATGTTCATCAAATCAACGTTGCAGCAGCTGCGTCTCTGGACGCAGTCTGTTCCCTGCCCTCGGTCCCCATCCCCATCCCCATGCTGTGGCCGTTGCCCCGACCCTTGCACCTGCCACTGGCTTTTGCCGCACCTCCTTTGAGCCGACTTTTGTTGCAACGTTTTATGCATTTTTTCTGCGTCTGCATTGGCAACGTCTGTTGTTTCAGCTCCAAGACAAATGCCACAGTATTAAGGCCTGTGCCACGCCTCCCCCTCGCCTGCCCGCCAGACGCTGCAAAAAATAGCCAAGCTTAACAATTCGCGTTTCTGGATTTTCCATTTCCTCCCCATCCCCTGCCCCTGGCCCAGCTCTGGGCACCGCGTACGTGCCGAAGTCGCCTTGTCCTGGCATCCCGAACTAGCCCACAGCCGGCAAATGCAGCTTCCTTTTGCATGCACCCCAAACCTCAGCAGTAACCCAACCCCAGCTCCAACTTCCAACATCCCCAGGACCGAGCCCCTTGTGCAATAAATACAAAATGCACAAATGCCTGGCCGGACACATCTTCAAGGCGCCCACTCGCCCATTCACCCCCACGCATTTTTTCCGCCATATGAATTGCATTGCCAACCCTTGCAGCAGGGAACAAAACACCCAGAACCACAGAGAGAAAAGATGTTACTGAAGTAACTATAAGTTATACTATTTTAGATGAAATATTGCTTGAAACAACAGCAGGAATGTATGTATTAAATAAATCGGAAGGTACTTCTCTGCTTAATATAAAACCTTCATATATATATATTTAAATGAAATAAAGGGTCACTGTGAATGTCTTAAAAGGTGCCAGCCTTGTCTATGCATTTAATTAAATAATTGGAGTACTAAGTCCACTCTAATATTATTTGTAAGTATACAAATGTCTTCCCAGTGCCACAGAGAGAAAAGATTTAACTAGTCGATAAGTTCTACTATATTAGATAAATTATTACTTGAAACAACAGCAGGAAGTAAGTTCGATGTATTAAATATATGGGAAGGTGCTGCTTAATATACATCCATTAATCTTCCAATACATTTATTTAAATGGAATAAAGGGGACTGAGAATGTGTTAAATGATGCCAGCCTTGTCAATGTACTTAATCAAATAATTGGAGTACTAAGTCCACTCTAATATTATTTTTAAGTATACAAATGTCTTCCCAGTGCCACAGAGAGAAAATATGTAACTGAGTAGATAAGTTCTATTGTCTATGAATTTAATCAAATAATTGGAGTACTAAGTCCTCTATAAAATTATTTTTAAGTATCCAAATAGGTATTTGCAGATATTATTTCCCTGTGCAGCGGCCAACCCCCCATCTGAGCTGGGGCAGCTGAGGCGTCTCGACGACGAGTCCGTTGATTTGGCATCGCTGCAGCCGTAGCCAGATCCCGTGTCCAATCCAATTCCACTGGCCGGGCCTAACAATGTGCATCCGCCGAAGAGTGGGCCGGGTCCTTCGACTCGTCCTGCCTTTACTGATTCGCCGTTGTCCTCCTCGGTCTGTTTGCTTTGTTTGGGTTTGGGTTTGCGCCTGGGTCGGGGTTCTCGGGAGTGAGCCGCTGTGCGCGACTTGTTTTGTGCCATTTTTACTGCAGCCTTTGGCTTGCATTTTTTCTTGCTGCCTTCACTTGAACAGAACTGAAGTAGCGATGCTACCACCCAAATGTCCTTTCGTCCGGCGGCGCTGCAGTTTTTGATTTCACTTTTTCGCCACCCAACTCCGCCCCTTCTTTTTCCTTGGACCAGGCTGCACTGAGCCAGGATGCAGGGACGTGGGGCAGAGCGGGAGAGCGGGATGGGCGGAGTCCTTGCCCGCCCCTTTGGCGTCATGCAACACTTTCGTGGACGCTGCATACTTTTTTCGCAGCCATTCTGCAGCAGTAGGCAAATAGCAACATTTTTTGCTCGCGTCTTTCTATTTTTCAGAGATGCGGAGTGTTCGCTTTGTTGTATCCCGGGGAGAGTACACTGAGCGACAAAGGACTGGGACCTCTGGGGATCTATAAAGATCAGGAAATCCAGCTAAAAGACTTCCTGGGCTTGACTTGGGTGTTTCGAAAGGGCCTAGGATCTCTCCTATATATTATAATAAATCCTGCATCTTCCTTCCAAGGACAGTAATTAAAGTACAATGAATGGCAGTCAATTCTTAGGTTTCTCGACTGTTGCTCCTCGGAGGTACCATGTGCCAGGGGCCAGAGTTCCTGGTGCAGTTGCAGGCTTAGTCCAGTCGAACAGGTCCTGATTTGGGCCCCAGAAGGGGGCTCAGAGGCAGCAAAAGCAAAACACATTGCTGATTGCATTTGCTTTGTCTGCCCCATGCCACTGCAACCCCTCTGGCTCCGGCTCCGGCCCCAGCTTCCCGCCCCGCCCCTGATGACATTCACCCTGTGTGCGTGTGTGTAAAACTTTGGTGCCCAACTGCAGTGCCAAAAAGCAAACTTGTTGTTTACGTTTTGTCCCATGCCCGAGCCCCACTCCGCTCCACTCCCCAGCCAGGTCGGCCTCCACGTCCTCTTGGTTTTGCTGCCTGCTAGGCTCATGTGCAGTCTTATGATGCTGACAGTTGTCGCCATTGCTGCTGGTCCACAGAATCCGGCCAGCTCCTGCATCCCCACTGCCATTTTGAAATGCAATGCAGGCGGGAGTGGGCGATCCAGGCGGTGGGTTGGCAGCGGGTGGCAGGGCCAGGACATTTCATTTCTGAAGAATTGCTTTGTCGGAGCGGCAACGTCGTTGGTCTCATCCAAAACAACAGCGACGCCGGAGCAGAGAGGAGGAGTTCGGGGAGCAGCTGGCAGGACCACTGCACTCGCCTCTGGCCAGGGCCGGTCCATGGCAAAGAGCTGCGCTCTGCGTTGCACAAATGAAATTTTGCATTTTCAATTTTTTGAAATAGGCTTTTCCTATGCCGCCCAGGGTAGGAGTGAGAGCGAGAGCGCCAGGACTGCTCGTCATCCTTCTCGCAGGACTGGCGCAAAGAAAAAACTCTCCGTCGTACAGAAAAACCTTCGACTTGCCTCTCTCTGCTTTTATTTCCGCCACGAATTTTATTCCTCGGCATTTGATTTTGTCGCTTTTCGCTGGGCTGCACATTCCCCGGCTCCTGCTCCTGCTCCTGGTCCTGCTGCTGCTCCTGCTGCTGCTTCTGGTCCTGCACCTGCTCCTTCACCCATCCTGCTGACTGCTCACTGCATTTTTTCTTTGCCCACTGCACTCGTCCAATGCACTTCTCTGGCGCTTCCTTTTCTTTATTTTCCAGGCGCCCAGGAGGGGGACTGGCAGCTGGCAGCTGGGCTTCCCCTCGTGCGCTTGTTATTCAAAATGGTGGCCATGCATTTTGAGTTTTTTCTTTGCATTGCTTATGTTTCAGTTTTCAGTTTTCAGTTTTCAGTTTTCTGTTGCCAGCTTCCAGTTTTGTTGCCATGGCTGCCATCGCTGTTTGCTCTTTGCGTTTTGCCTTGTTTTCGTCCTGTTTTGCTTTCAGCTGCAGCTGCAGCTGCAGGGAAGGGCGGAAGAGGGGGGGGGCGGTGCTGGGTCCTGGGAAGGTGGCAAAGAATGCAGTTGCTGTACATAGGTTCGGGGGGAGGAGGGAGGAGGGACAACTGCATCTGCAGTTAGCCGTGCGAATTCCTTCTCTACTATTTTTTGGGGCCGCTGGAGGGAAGGCGCCTGCAATCGATAAATTGAAGAAGGACGCCCCAGCTGAGCTCCCCCCTTTCGGGGCACCCTCTCCCCCATCAGCGCCAGCCCCCCTTGCATTCGGTTTTATTAGTTTCTGGCTGGAGGACAAAAACTGCATTCAGCACGGCAACGCGGCGAGCTTTGTGAAAAAATGCGAGCCTGCATGTGATCCCGATCCAGCTCAGAGTTCGTTAGCAGCGCGCTTCCCCTGGCCAGGATTTGGGCCCGCTCAAAGGTCCCGTCTCCGCTGCGAGAGTGATTTGGCCCTCTGATTTTCGCTTTTTTGGGAGAATAATATATATGTCTTTGTCCTGTCTTTATCATGAATTGTTCCAGAACTTATAAAGAGCTCAAAACGTAATCAACCTATTATAAATTATGAGCTTATAGAGTATTATTCATATATATATTTTGAAAATATAGTGCGGGACTTTGAGGTAGTTGGAATCAGGGTTTGATATGTGATCTTTCTGTATATAATATGCTTCGCTTTGGTGTCAAACAATTTATGCTTAGTATTATCCTGTACCCAACTAAATAAAAGTCGCTGGAAAAACATATCGCTATGATAACATCCGGATGGAATGGCGTCCCTAGCCTCGACCGGCATAATGACAATCAATCAGCCGTCGGACAGGGCTTAGATAAATTACAAAACTGGCCAGTCTGCAGCAGGAATCGGGCAATTACGGCGCGGGAGGCTGGGCCGGGAAATGCATCAATTAAAATTAAAGCTGCCGCATCAGCAACATGCAGTTCATGCAACGTGCAACACAGTGCACTGTGTGTAACCCAAACCTGCAGTTTTCCCAAACTTTGATTAGATAGGAGTGCATTGCTCCGAGTACATAGCAGCTGGCTGGCCGGCCTATGTGCGAGGCCCGCATGCATGGATGGGCCGTACATGGAGCCGGGCTTACGTGGCGTATGAAAATGCATTTTGGCAAACACATGATTTCTGGGCCTCAGAGAGAAGGGGACCGGGACCGAGGGACCGGGGGTGGGCTGCAGCCAGCAAAACCAAAGGGTAAACATTGCAGCAGGCCATCGCCCATCGCCCATCGCCTGGCCGACAATGCAAATAGGAAAGCCGGAAAAACGCAATGCACACACGCACCCACACACCCACACAGAGGAGTACTAAAAATAACACAGCACTGGGGCCCTGGATGGAGGCCTATAAATTGGCAGGAAAAAGGATTTCGGGTGCGTGGGTGCCGTGCCGTGCTTAGGTGACCCTTCTGCCAGCCCCGACCACGTTCCCGTTCCCAATACCACTCCTCCTACCTCCTCCACTCGCCGGACAATGGACGCAGACGCAGCGCAGATGACATGCATAAATTGCATATCAAAGGTGCATCAGGAGCGGCATCGGAGTCAGCGGGGGGCTGCATAAACCTGCTCGTGCAATCTATGGATTTATGCAGCCTAGTCGAGCCCCTGCCACCACCGCCGCATATAGTTATGATGCATAACCCAAAGCTACTGCCATTGCAGGCTGCAGCCGATGGCGGCCTCCGGCTATATGCTCGAAATGCTTTTTGTTTGTTTGCCATTTCGTCCCCAAAAATGTTTGATGAAAAATGATGCACTTGCCCGACTTGCACCCCGCCCTCCTCCCCCTACACTACACAGCATTGTTTTGTTTTGTTTTGGAAAATTTTCAATTTGCCGACGTCCAGCGGAGCCCAAATTGGAAAATGCCACGGCCAGGACTGGGGCAGCGAAGAGGATACGGAGCCCCGGCAGCGGCAAGAGCAGCAGCAACAGCAACAGCAGCGCAGAATATTATTAATGAAAATCAATACATAAATTCTCGCCATATTTAGATTGTTTCGGTTATGTGTTTATTTTGTATTATAGTTACGTTTATTATGGAGCCACGGCTCGGTCAGTGAGGGAAACACAATGCCGGTCATTCCGGCCTGCGTTTGCCGCTGCCTTTGTGAGAGCCAGCTCGCTTTTAATCTGGCCATGAGAATGGTCGTTAATTTATTTGAAATTAAATTGCACGCTCCTCTGCTCTGCATTCAGCCATTCGGCCAGGACCATAGATCATGCCAAAGATGAAATTGCGACATGGGGAACTATTTTAAAGTTATTGCTACGGGAACTTGGAGGTTTATTTTTCGTTGACTTCGATTGCAACGAGCTCTGTTTTTATAAGTTTTATTGATGTATTTTTTATTGTAGATCGATCGACTGGGAACTCTGGATGAAGAGAGTGGTGTGTCACAGGCATATTATATTATATATATATAAATAAATATTTTCCTTTAATAATTGATATGATTTAGTCTGATCTTTTAACTCAAACTTCGAGACTATTTAGTTTTAACTTACTTTATGTGGGACCTGTTAATTGCCCTTAAAAAATTTGAACGAAATGGATTATTAGACAAATGGATTTAAATCTGTGACGATTATAAAGAATTAGTTTTCTAAAATATCACTTAACTTGCAGTACAGCTGGAAAGGCATTGATGTTTATCTATTACAGAAGCTAAAACTAGTTTTTTATGCTCTGATTTGCAGTTTTTATTTAAGTGAAAAAGATAATTTTCAAGCGTTATATGCAGGAGAAATTTGTATTTAGAGACTTCTTCAAGTCAAATTTTCAATTGAAATCCTAAGCTATCTTTTATATACTTAAAATGAGTTCCATTGCTTTATTTATTTAATATGTAAGTTTTAAAATATAATATATAATGTTATAATATAATAATATGTTATAATATAAATAACAATCTTGAGCTCAAGACTTGGTAGGAAAATCTTTTAACGATGTCTTCAGATGAATAGATATTTATATCGGTTTTAATATTGAAATATTCCTAGGACATTTGACTCCCAACACAAATCAAAGTGCATCAGAAGCATTAGCTCCTTAAGACGCCCCACAGGAAGCCTCCCCAAAATATATAGGTGGAAGGAGACAGGCCCTATAAATAATATCCCTGAGCTTGTGTGCGTGTACATATGCTAACACAGACGCACGGACAAAAGGACATGGAAAAACGAGTGAAAAGGAGAGCGATTCTGGAACCTTTGTGTGAGTGCGGCTAATGCCGAGGACAAGGATACTCATATCGATTTGGAGCACGAGTCGGAATGTAGAGTATGAGAGACTGTCAGAAGATTCCTTAGAAGATTCATAAGGATAACTGCTTGAAAGGGGTCTCAGCACCGCGATCTATGGTGACTGTGCCTTTCAGATCTTTACAAAGGACCTCTCTGCGGCACACACCTAGAAGCACCTCACAAATACGAGTGCAGCCCAGCCGCCCACTTCGTCCTGCCGCTCACTCTCTCGCTCTCCCGCCGGCTGTCGCTCTCGCTCTCTCGCTGCGCAACGATGGCTGTTCGGCTCGCTCACCAACACAGACAAGCGGCAGGCAGCCTGCGTTTTTCTAATGTCTGTTTCTCTTTCTCGCGCATTAGTTTTAGCGCTTTGCCTCTCGCTTTTTTGCTTCCTTTTGCACACAGCCGAGAGACACACACACACAGACATGCTGCGCATATAAGGGCTCTGCTCTGCTCGGCCGCCCCTCCCCCTTGGCGTCTTGTACATAAAACATGGGCGTGTTTGTGCGGCCAGCGTCGCTGCCTCGGCCGCTGCCGGCGCACCAAAATTTGTATTTGTGTACTTTTTTAGGATACCGAATAGGGATACGCACCCACACAGACACAGTCGCAGCGGCAGCAGCAGCAGGACCCTTATATACCGGGTCAAAAAAGGGAGTAAAAATGCATTCTGACTGCACCAACTAAAAATGCGCAGGGAAAAAAGGATAGCAAAGGCTGTGTGTGGGTGGGAAACTGCATGCTGCCATTTTAGGCAGCCATAACGGGACTGCAGCTCTAATGCACCTCTGCCGCCGTCGCCGCCGCCGTCGCCGTCGCAGTCGGAGTCGCTGCTATTTTTCCATTTTCCATTTTCCATTGGCATTTGCCACACCCAGAAAAAGTGCATTTTTCTACGACAGTTTTTGGCGTTTTTGCAGTGTTTTTATTATTGTTTTCTGTTGTTTTTGATTTTGTTTTCCCCGCTCTTGTTTTTGTTGCCTGCGTCCCTGCTTCTGTTTTTGATTTCCCTTCGCATCGACGGCCGCTGCCTATGTACAGCAAATATTCACTTGCCACTCTTTTTTCTCTATGTACCACACGCACACATGCAGGCCGGCGCACATACACAGGCCCAGGCAGGCTGTTCGTGTGGAACTGCATTCGGTTGGTGCTAAAAGTTGCACTCTATATGCACATTTTGTGTGCGTGGCCAAAGCCAATCGGGTGCCTGCTGCAGTTTTGTGCTGCTTACTTTTTCTCAGCCGCATCACCTCGGCCTCCCTGCACCTGCTCCACGCTCCACGCTCGCCGGCAGGACTCGCACTCAAGCCCCTTGCAGGACCTCGAGACTGCCGCCCACTTGGACTTGGAGCTGCAATATTTCGATGCCACAACTTCTGATCGGCCAACGATGATGTGAAAGCCTTTTGGAGTAATTGAAATTGTCGTAAGGACATTACCAGAATTTATTAGGTTTCGCTCAGCAGTTTAATCAAGATGGGTTTTTCAATTAGAAATTGCAAGGACAACCAGTTTCGTGTGTCCACACAGAAACGCTTTAAGTGGAGTCCTGTTGAGTTTTTGTCCAAATAACTAATCAGATTTATTCAGAGAGCTTTAGAGATTATAAAAGCAAGGCTTAAAGATTGGTTTATTATCTACATTCCTTTCCAATTAATGTATTCTTTCTATCTATCTTATTTTCTTTCTTATTATCTTGTTGAGACTGTAACTTCCTTTAAAGAAGATATTCTTCTAAGAAATTGAAAGTCTTTCCACTCATAAAAGTCAAGGGTTATAAAGAATTATCCAAACATAGAGAAAGTAATAATATACCTCTTCAGAATATCTTTATAAATGCTTTATTTGAAAATCAATCCGCTCAGATCAGTGGACTTTAAGCCCCCCGTTGCCCTTATTCTATTAAACACTTCTTTGTCCTTCAGCTGAAAATCCACAGCTATCAAGGGCAATGGAGTCAATAGCATTGCAAAATACAAATCGGATCGGCGGCAATTAATAACGAATTAAAACTCCGGCCGGTAATCGACCCCAGGATTCTAATCAAACAAAAATAAAGCGAGCGAGCGACCCAGACCCAAAGTCAAACCTACAATGGGGCTAAAAAAGGATATAGGGAAAAACAGCGCTGCGCCCACAAAGTAGTCGCTCAGCTTATTCACATTTATAATATATTTTTTCTATATCCTATGGAAATCCTTGCACACACACACCACACCGACTCTCCCACACACACCACACACACATGTCCTGATGGGTTTGCTGATTTTTTCGCGCGACTTTTGTGGGGGTCGGGATTTGTATTTTTTGCATGCTGCCATTTGTTTGTTTGGGTTGTTAGAAAATATATTTTTTGCGAAATTTACGACACGAGGAGAGGCAACAGGCGAGAGCAGGGAAAGCGGGAAAGCGGGAAAGCGCCGAAAAGGAGAGGCAACAAAAAAAGAGAAAAATATGCGATATGTGGATGAGCCGGGAAGGAAAAGGAAAGCGGCAACAATTTTTTCTATGCTGCTGCGTTTCGTGTTTTGTTTTGCTCCGGTCCGGTCTGGCTTGGGTTTTTTTAGGCGAAGGCGAAGGACGTTTGAGTAACCTTGTAACCCTTTTCTCGCTCTCTCCATTTCCCACACTCCTGTCTCCATTCTCCCTTCTCCACTCTCCACTCTCCTTTCACCATTCTCCTTCTGACTGCGGTCTGTCGAAAGTGTGTCCCTTAAGCGACCTCCGCAGCCCCACATTAAATTGCATAGTTTCCTTGCATCGAGATTAGAGTCCCCAGGACTTCCACCAGCAGAAGACTCACCAGGATCAAGAGGCTGAAGCAGTCCAGATGAGGTTCCTGGCTCGCTATTTCCGCTTCGATCACATCGCGTTCGCTGCTAAATTCCAACTGATCGGCGCGGTGTCTGGCCAAAAGGCTCGGACCCAAAAGAGATCCCTATTCTAGAACCAGTTATTATCAGAGGATTTGGGAGTAAAAAATGAATTTTTCAGCCCGAGTTTTTCTTTTGTTCGACCAACAATTGATGACGGAAGATCTTCGCGTTGTCTTCAAACTGGTTTTGTGCAGAAGCAGCTCCTCACCTTTTTCACCCGGCTCACCCTTTCGAGCTTTTCCCAAAACAATTTCGGTTAATAGCCTTGACAAGGGTGCCTGGTCTGGGCAGGGGGATGCTATTTGCCTGGGAACTAAAAAGGCTGCTGAACGGGTTCTCTAGCTGTTGAGGATTGAGGAGCGAGTGCCCAGCCACCAAGGACAACTGAAAAGATCATCAGATCCTCAACGCAGTGCCAAACAAACTTCAGTTGGGGATTACTTGGCCATTCCGCTAATTGGGGTGGCTCATTCCGATACGGGACCGGGGCGCTCGAGTCAGGAGTCAAGGGTTAATTGATCTCCACCCCGAAATGGGATGGGTTATCTGTGTTTGGGACAGGCATCATCCCCTAAGCGTGGCCAGCACGCGTGCGCCCTCCGATCCCGGACATTCCAAAATGGGACCCGGGACTGTCAGGAGGGTTAAATGCAAAGGGTTTGTGAGTGTAGGCAGTTGAAGTTCGGAATTCATTAGATATATGAAGAAATACAATGAAAAAATTACAGTAAAAATAAGTCAAGATAATATTTTATGCTCATTTTAGTTTTTAATAAGATAAAATTCGATGGGCAATCACTTAAGACATAAACATGGCAAGTCATAATGGGCTGAATGCTATAGAGATGCAAATATAGGATATATATTATGAAAGGACCCACTAATTTGCTAAAGGTTATTAGGCAAAAAACGATTGAAGTTTTCCTTGCCAAAGGTTTTCATATATTATACCTCTTTATAGGAAAAACTCACTAAAACTCTTTATAACTTATTAATCAAGCCCTATAATTGTATTTTTAAACGCCCAGAGACCTATAGGATAAAAGGTTGGACTTGAGGCTGTAAAAAATAACTGCAGAGCCGTAACTTTCTCTATTCTTCGAGCATTTGTGGGCTTGGCATTCATACACTTAACTCGCATAATGGAAACTGCAATGAAAATAGGGAAATATTCTCTGGAAATTGCTTCGTACCGCTTGCAGGATAAACTTCATCCTCAGGATGGGTGGCCCGGGAGGAGCTCTGCTAACCACAAGTCGAAAGTTTTAGTTTATGCTTTCAAAAATAATAATTATGATATGATTTGAGGGAAATGTGAGTCCTCCACCCTGGATCCCTGCCGGGACGAGAAGATTGAGTTTCCCGTTCCCCTCCTCGCGTTCCGTTTACCCTGCAGCTTAGTTTCCGTGTTATTAAAATTCTAAAAATATATAATTTGTGCTCTGGCTGGCGCACAAGCTCGCAGGACGCTCTGACAGTCCTGGCAGCCATCCTTTTCAGCTCTCTGGCTGCAGTTTTGGCAAAAAGGTAATTTACTAGAAAATTTGCTTTGCAATTAGTCCAATTAAAAATGTTGTATGAACAGGGATTTTAGCTGCGGATGCGGCTGCACTCCGTTACGATTCTGGACTCAGTTCCCGGCCTTAAATATTTAATAAGGCGAGTGAATTTCCGTTCGACATCGATCCGGGCGTTGTCAAGGGGTTAACACAAGCCAAGTCAAACAAAGAACATTAATAAGAAAGGACCCTCGCCCTCGTCCTCGTCCTCGTTCTCGTCCTTTCAGTTGGTTTAGCAATTTGATCCGACAATGAATGAAATGGCAGCCCAGCTCAGGCGAGGCCATTGCAGGCCCCCAAGGACCCAACTTCTTAATGTCATTAATTTTTTAAGCTTACTTGGAATGCCAATGCCCTGGCCCCGGCCACATTAAAATGGCAGGCCATCAAGGAACCGCCGGCAGCAGGGGGAAACGGGGCGGAAAAGGGTTTAATTGTTTTGGGCGCCAATGAGGTTGGCTTCGCCAGCAGATTTAGTTTCAAAACACACTTGAGCCTACGCCCGTCGAATAATTAAAGGTCTCCAGCCGATTTCCGGTGGTTGGGGAGGCGCAGGTCCTGATGATTTATTGTTTGACAGACAGAAGTTCCAGGCCCGGCTCCGGAGACCGGACTGTTTGTGTTTTAGGCAAATTAGAAAGGGTTCTTAGCTGTCTCCGGCAGCTGGGGAGTCTCCTTGTCAGAGCAGCACACCGCTCCAGCAGCCGAAGGGGTCTTAGGTCCCCCTTATTTCCCTCGGTCTGTTTGCTGTCACGCTCTCTGGCTATTTATTTATATTTAGTGCGATGTTTAATTTAGTAATGGATTAGTGCCGGCGAAAGGCAGAAGCTGTTCATTATGTCCAGACACGTAGTACCTCAGGGTTTGGGTTGGGTCCGGGCTGGACCTTAAGGATCTTCCTGGGCCCATCACTCGGTCTCGGGGGTCTGCAGATTTATGGGGATTCTTTCTTGGTTTGGAGGTACACATGGTGGCAGTTATGTTAATCGAAATAAGTACTGATGCGTACTCCGGAAGCCTTTGTATATTTTTGAAACATTTTTAAGGCATCCACCATATAATGTTTAAATATAATTAGAAATAATTAAAAGCCAAATGGAGGTATTTTTTAACCTACTTAGATTTAAGGATCATTTTCAATGGAGTTCTTAAATGTTAATAAAGGAAATTCTCTAGAAAATCTCCAGTATATATTTTCCATAAATTATATATTGTATTTCTAAACCTACTTAGATTTCAGTATAATTTTCATTGGAATTCCTAAATGTTGATAGAGAAAATTCTCTAGCGAATCTCCATTATATATTTTCTATATATTATATATTGATTTCTAAACCTACTTAGATTTCAGCATAATTTTCTATGTAGTTCGTAAATGTTAATAGTGGAAATTCTCTAGCAAATCCAATATATATTTTCTATATATTATACTGAAATGTATTTCCGATGAAACAAAGCTGTATTTCTGTGTAAAACAAAGCAATAATTCGTTGTGAGAAGAGCGAACTGAGAATTTCTTGGAACCCTGACACTCAAATATTCCCTTTGTGCACCCGAAATCTAATATGCTGGGGTGAGTCTAGGAAATTAGGTCCTTTTTGGCAGGAAAACCGCTCGAAATACAAACAGAAGTTTAATGAAGCAGCGCGGCAGCGACACACTCACCGCGCCACGGATTGGTTATTATCTTTTAGTTCAGTGCATAACTTTTTCACTCTGCATGTAAATTTCATGCCACAGACCAGAGTTTTGGCAATGTTGCCGCTTCGCTGGTTTTCTCCCTTTCCCCATTTCCCAGGATTTCCCCCACAGATTTTCGTGAGCAGCCCAGCGCCGCCTGCCTGTTTTACGTTTTTCGGGGAAATTATTCTATAATGAATGTTCGTATTTAGCTAAAGTTTTATGAATGGCTTTCATTACAGAAGCTGTAGGAGCCGTAGGAGTTCGGCAAGGGCCAGCTCCCTCTGAAGTGAACCACAAAAATATGAAAACCACATTTATATTGTACGTGGGGCAGCTGTTCCAAACTTTGTCTGTCTCCCTATGCTGGCTGTTCAGGTCGGTGGCGTCGGTTCCGATCCGCCGAGATAGTGTATAGTGGGCTATGTGTGTGCCAGGAGAAGGTCTAGTGGTTCACTGTGCTGGTGGTGGCTGTGGGTATTGCCTGCCAGCGCTTTTTGGGCCAGAATCACGGGGGCTGCTGCTGCACAGTTGCCAGAAGTGGGCGAGTGCACTGATTCTGGTTTGCGAAACTTTCGCAGAGTGGTTTTTCGAAAATGAAATGAAATGGCATGGAATGTGCCACAGAGGATGCCCGAATTGATGAAGAAATTAAAGCCTCTAATGGTGCCCCCCAGGTTATATTTTCTATTTTATTCCGGCCTTTAAAGCACTTACTCCCGGGCTTCCTGCTTTTTCCACCCGGAATCCAGGGAACCCAGTGAAGCAAAAGCGTAGCGAACGTCCAAGCTAGAGTCCGAGACATAATGGGGAACCCGGGTGGCAAGTGCGCTGCTGACAACCCTTTCAAAATTCCGACTTGACAATTAAGTAAAATAAATGAGGAGTCTACGGCGACGGCTTCGGAAGCCCGGCTACGTGACGCAGTCAGCAGAAGATGCCCGCAACTTTGACACCCCATAAGGGCCTCGGAAGTGGGAAATTGGGGGAGAACATGGTCCAAAGCCCGGGTGGTTGCCAGCTAGTATTTGTGGCAGATTGTACCCCAAGGTACAAGGCAAGTGCTGCTGCCCCACAGCCCTTCAAGTCCGCCGCTGCCGTTGGCAGCCATTACGGGTAAACTTATATTTGCACTACGAATACACAACAAAGCAGCATCCTGCCAGCACCCACTCCCACTCCCCGTTCCCCCAATGCCACCTAGTCGTCCTCTGGCTGATTATCCTGGCGCTGCCGCATGTTTGTGCGCAGTTGCCGAGGTCACTAATGTCGTAAGATGAATCCTTTCGGCAAATGCCTTCAGGGTGCAAAAATAAAACATGCTAAGCCCGGCGCCCATTCCTCCTCTTTATTTCGACAGTGGAAAAAAATGTTATGTCTAACTTAGACTTCTGAGAATAATCCAAAGAAACCAAAGTTTTTAGACTCTGAAAAAGCACTCTATGGGGTGTCACATTTTGAAGCAATTCCCAAACCAATCTCAGGAGATTTCTGTGACAGCCTTAATTCAGACAATGTTGAATTAAATTGTCAAGGGATGCTCTGAATTGTCAAGAGAATTAAGATCAATATGTATCATAACTATGGAAAATATAGAATTTGATTTTCTTTGCTAAATTAAGTCCCTCAAAAATAAGCAACGAAAAATAAGCAACGAAAGCATTCGAATATGTTGGTCTATTATAAGATCTAATATTTTTCTCCGTGCAAAAGCCCCGCTCCCCTTGGCGTCCAGCAGCCGCGCTTTAAATGTAGATTAGTTGTTGTTGTGGTGGGTGCTGGCCTCCTGACATCCTCGCATCCTGGCATCCTCTCTACCTCGCCGTGGAAAATAATGAAAACAGCAACTTTCATAATGAAGGTTGCCGGCCGGAGTCCTTCATCCTGCCCGCGTCCCTGTCCCTTTCCGCTGCGAACGGAGCTCAACTCAACCGTTTCTGTCCTGTCCGCTCGTCGCTTTTGAAATTATAATCTGCGCCATGGCGCCATCCTGGTCCAGAGCTCCTCCGTCGTTCTGCTCATGCTCCTGCTCCTGCTCCTTCGCCTTTGCCCCGTTGCGTTTATTTAAGGACATGCGCTCGTTTTACACGCTTTGCTTGGAGGACTCGAGGGTGCCACCGGTCCACCTCTTGGCACTGAGGTACTTTGTATTCCCGGGCTTTGTAAATAGCTTTCAGTTCCTCGGCTTCTTCTCGCTGCCAAAACTCATTCCCGGGCTTAAATTTATTCAACAAATGTCCTTAGTCGACTAATTTGCATGCAGAAATCAAATAAGCTGCATGTTCACATAATGAACACACACAATTTGGAGTTTGGAGCTCGAAGCTTGAAGCTCGGAGTCTGGAGACTGGAGTCTGGAGTCTGGAGTCACTAATTACTTTGACGGACAAAGCAGCTCGAAATTTGAGCGACGCAAACAATGGCCGGGCAAATCAACATAAGCGAGAAAATTGGAAAGTGGACGGGAAATTATTTGCCAACTGGGCATCTGAAACTATTCAATTTCCTGGCCCCAGGCGGGTCCAACTGCCAAACTGCCAAACAAATGCAATTTGCCTTGGTCCTTGCCCGGCCTGGCCGAGGGAAGTAGTAAGTTCCATTGCCACCCCCGGCAGAAGCCAAGTCCACATTGGTCCATGCCGGGTTGCCTGCGCAGACGGAAGTCACAACTATCCCAAGTCGGCATGCGGGTTAGTCCTGCCCGGGCGCCCAGCCCTCGCCCCTCATCCCATTCGATTGACCCTTCCCAACCCCGGAGGATATTGCGACTTTTTGGCCACGCCAAAGACGCCATATTAGAATGGACTCTCTCTTTATCTGGGGAGGACAAAGGAGCAGGGAGAGGACTGAATTCAATTTGCATTTTACTGCTAGTTACAAATATTTGTCTGGAGTCCTCTGGGGGGGCTGGGGAATGAGTTATTGAATTAGTCAAGGGTTTCGTGTGTCTTGGCCAAACCTCTGCCTTGGGAGTGAGTTATTAAATTTATGGGGGAATTTAAGACCAGTACTTACGGGGAAGCATTTCCAATGATTTGAAAATATAATAAAGAGGGCTGCAGGACTCTATGCTTAAGGTAAAAATTCTGAAAAGTTTATGTAATGTATTTACCTATGTCGGTAACAAATCTTCTCCGGAAACACCCATTGGCTCATATTCACTATTAAATATTCTTCCCTCTTATGTTAACTAAAATATTGTAAAGGTTTAAAGTCACCAAAACCAGATAGAGTTCGCTAATTGTTTTGTTTAGTAAAATTTGCTTTAACAATTAACAAATTGAATTAAATTGTAATCAGAATATGTTTACTTTAAATTGTTTTCAATTCATTACACGGAAAACTTTACAAAATATATAATATATATGATACATTTTGTGAAAGAGATTGTTTATTAATTGAAAATTTCACTCAATATGCAGTGAATTAAGATTGTCATATGTTTTTATTGATTTTGTTATTATTATATTCCTATTATTACCTTAAGTTTCCTCCTACATTTTCCTTCTATTGATTATAATAAATTATTTCATTCAATATGCAATGTTTTAAGATTTGTCGTATGTTTTCATTGACTTTGTTATTATTATATTCCTATTTTCAGCTTAAGTTTCCTTGTACATTATCCTTCTATTGATTATTGCATTCAACATGCAATGTTATAAAAATTTTCGTATGATTTTATCGACTTTTTTATTATTATTATTATTAGTAGTATTATTACCTTAAGTGTTCTACTATTGATTTTAATGAATATTGCATTCAATATGCCATATAGATTGTCATATGTTTTTATTGGCTTTGTTATTATTATATTCCTATTAATACCTTAAGTTTCCTTCTAAATGTTCCTTATATTTAAAAAACCCTTTCCTACTACTTTTCCCAGTATCGTGGCGTTCTTGTGTTTGATGATCTTGTGCAAACTGAAACTTTAAACTTCTGGTTTCTGGGAAAGGACTTCCCAAGAGCTGCGCCCAACCCGTTCTGCGTGGCCTGCTCTGGATTAACCCTTTTCTCGGTCTGGTGTGTGCACCGCAAATATTGCCTCAGACAGCAGAGTGAACTCAAGAAGGGCGGCAAGAAATGAAAACCCCGAAAGGGAAGGCGAGGAAAAGCCCGGATGAGGGGCAGCGGGAAAAGCCGGCCAAACCAGACAAACAGTGAGGCGATGGATCATAAACAGGCCAGACGCAAGGATAAAACAAAAATAGAAGAAATAGAGCAAAGAAGCAAAGAAGAAGCTACGAAGATGGAGGGACTGCGTCTGGTCTTAGTCTGGGGTTTTTGTGCCCTGCCTCAGACACTTTTATCCTTCCTTGCCGCCTCTTTGAGGTTTCATTCGATTCCACACGCTTCCAGCTCGGGACTCTATTAGGACCCACTTGAGGTCCCTGGACGTGTGCCCAGATTTCCGGTTCCGTCTCCCTGCTCTGATGTGCCGCCAGTGAATGTGCTGAAAGGGTAATTAGTGCGGGCCGGGACAAATCCATAAATAATCCATGAAATGATTAATTACATATCGACTCAGTCCGTGGGTGCAGCTAAGTCTGCTGTCCATCGAGTGCATCCTGCGCCCCATTTCCCGTGTTCGGTTGCATTTGCAAAATTTCGATATTTATGATTATCTATACGGCCGTGGGGTGGAGTTGGTCTGCCGTCGGCAGCACCACAGTGCTGCTCCTCCGTGGCCAGGACATGCGCACTCCGCCAGCGCGTATCTATGTATCTATGTATCTAACCAAGCCTCGGCCATGCCGAGCCGTGCTTCCATTTAACCAGCGTCGGCCATGGCGTTCAGTCGCAACTCGCAGCTGCCCACGCCCGCCGCTTCCGCCCAGCACAGCACTCCCCTTCCCATGCCAGCAGCCGACATTCGGCCTGAGTTGGCAGCCCCCTTTTTGGGGTGGTGCGGCCTAAGAGCCGCACTTAGCGCCCTAGCCGCACATAGTTTCTCTTCGCTTATCCGCTTCCCATTTCTCTTTATTTTCTAGCTCAGCCGCCCAACGCCAGGGGGCGCCTTGCTAAGACTTAGGGTAATTTGGGCTTAGACGAGAGGAATTGTGAGGGTTGATTTATCATTGCCCAACGAAGGGGAACTAGAGTTTCATTTCAGGGAAATTATCTTCAGGGAAATTAGTGACAAATACTTTGCATATATATCACTTGGAAAAAATATCCAATAAGAATATTATAATGTAGGAAGTACCTTTCCAATACTAAAGATATAAGATCTTATGAGGTTTCATTATACATTTTAACAAGAATAGTTTGATTTTTAATATATAAGCTCACATATAATAAATAAGTCATGGGTTATAATTACTTATTTTAGTATTAAATTTGATTTCTCTCCAAAGGTAAAAAAATCTATATATAAGATCTTACTAGGATTCATTAGAAATTCAACAAAATTTGCTTGATTTTTTATAGATAAGCTCACATATCAAATAAATGTATGAATTATACTTACTTATTCTACAAGTAAATGATAATTATAAATTATATTTAATAAAATCATTTGTAAAAATTAGATAACCTCCATTTATTCAGTAGATATATATTTGTTTTCTTCCCCAAAGCTAGGATATTCAAGATAGATTCAAGAAGATTTGTTTGATTTTTAATATATAAGCTCACATATAATAAATAAATAATGGATTATAGTTACTTATTCTAGTATTAAATGATATTTATAAATTTATATTTTATAAAAACATTTGTATAAATAGGTTAGCTTTCATTTATTCAGTAGATAGAAATTTGTTTTCTTCCCCAAAGCTGGAGTAATCAAGATATAGGATCTTAATAGGTTTCATTATAAATTCAACAAGATTTGTTTGATTTTATATATATAATCTCATATATCTCATATATTTATGGATTATAGAAATTTACTCTAGTATTACATGTAAATTTTAATGTATATTTAATAAAAATATTTGTAAAAATATGTTATCTTCCATTTCATTCAGTAGATACCAACTCGGAAAGCGTAACTATAAATATAATATTAAAAAATTAATTTTGTTAATTAAAAATATCTGTTCTTATACGTCAAATGCGAAATTAAAAGTCAGAGCTGTCTTGTATCTGTAATCAATACTGGATTATACTTTCCATCTATCAATTAACTAATCCAGCATTTTTTGTGACACCTCCCTACAAATAGATATCATATTAAGCCAATGTTTAATTAGAACGGCGGAAAAGAACTCTGCAAATCTGTTAACAATATTTTCAAGAGACATACGCTCACATATTGGCATGAATTTGTGTGCGCGAATATATCATAATTCCATTTTATTGATCAAAACACCGGAGACCGTTCCCCTAGCCTTCTGACAGCTCAATTGATTTTCATTGGGAGATTTTTTGCAATTTTCGCTTTTCTCGTCGTGCTGTTGTTTTTTGCTCTGCTCGGCTATTTACCCTGTCATTTTGTGTGTGTTTGTGTGTTTGACTTTTGACATTTTTTCGATTAGCCACCCCGCCCCCGAGCCCGGAATATGTTTGCTTTTTTGTTATAATTCGCATCCCCGCGCGCCGTCTGCCGCGCATAATGTCAGGCGGGAGTTTTGGACAATCGCAGTTCACCTGTCGCCGGATTTTTTGTTCCTTCTGGCTTGCTAGTCAATTTGCTGTTGTTTTATGCGATTAATCCTGGCTATGGGAGCCACTTTGGCGCACATAATTGAGGTTACGTTCGGCTGCACAAATTGCCGGCATTAATTGATTCTGGTCGGGGACGAGAGGGACGCAGCAAGGCGGGAAAGTCAAAAAAAGAAATGTAATCGGATTTTTCATGGCTGCATTTTGGCACATTTATTGCCGCGAGTGGCCACTTTCCGGCTGCCCCTGACCTGCTCAATGGCTTCCAAGGAATGACTTTCTGGTCCATTGTCCTGCCGCGGGAAACCAACCACCGAAAAGTTTGCGGCATGTGCTGGGCTCTTTCTGGCCACCAGCCCAGCACAGTCCCACTCCCAGTCCCATCTTTTTTAACACCTCAGATTTATGGCTCATCCTTAATTGCCTCACTTTGATGGCCGATTTGCTTATCTTTCGATCTTCGAAGTTGGAATCTTAAATCTCGCGGCGCCCGGCGACAGTTGACACCTACATAAACTGGGGGCGGTAAACGCTCCATTTTCGGCTGTCTGTTTTTTATGGCAAAGATGATGGTAAATTGCCCAATTAAACTTTTTCATATTTGTTTCGCATTGTGTTTTCTTCCAAGTTCCCACTTAATGACGAATGTGTTTCGCGTTTTATTGGTAACGCGTGACGAGCGGCAGTCTGGGCTTTAATTGTGGCCAAGAATCTGGGGAAATTCCCGCTGAGCCGGCGACTTTGATTTTATTTTCCAGCAGCTGCAAGGCGTTGGAATTAAAATATAATGGTAATACATAAAAATCTGTCCGGAAATGGAACGAATCTAGAATATAATTTTCTCTAAGAGATCCAAAGTAATCTGTTTTATAATTAAAAATACTTCTTGTGTCATAAAAACTAAAGGAAATTATAAGAAATTATATAAATTAAAAAGTAGAGTCTTATATAAGCTTATAAGCCGGTTTGGAAACCACTTAAAATTTAAAACTGCTTTCATGAAAATACAGTGTAATTAATAATAAAAACTCAAAAGAAATGTTTCAGAATATTAGAAAACATATATTAAAGACTGTTTCAGGTCAGGTCTAGACTTACTGACATTTCTTGAGATTTAAGATAAATTGACTTCAAAACCCGTTAAAAATATATAGAATTTCATAGAATTGTTAGAAAGAATTAAAAAAGAGAATAAAACTAGAAGGACTGCTGCACAAATTAGATTAGATTGAATTCCTGTAAATGGTAGTGGGCTCGCAGATTTGCTGGCATTGCGCATACGACACGTTGTCGGCGCTCGTAGGGGGCTGGCTCCACTCGATAAACAACAAGGCAACGCACAAATTGCAAGTTGATTTAGGCATTTTTTTAGCCATTATTATTTGCCTCGAGTGCAGTCGTCTAAAAAGTGCAGAGTACATGTGCCAGTCGCATGCAACTGGGCAGGGGCACTGCGACGCATCCTTTGCATGGAACTGGAGTCGCAGGCGGAGTCGGAGCCTGCTGAACTGGGCGCTGGTGTGAGTGCGTTTTCAATCAAAATCGCTCAGACTCTTGACAGCAGCGGCAGCAGCGCCAACAACTCTCTGCGAACTTCAGCGGATTGCAGTCAGTCGGCAGCAGCATTTTGGCAAACTCGCCGAACTCTCGCGGCACACATGAGCGCATAAAACAAACACTGCAAGTGCTCTAGAGTGTGTGTGTATGTGTGCGGCACTTGGCTCTTTATCTTTTTGCCTATAAACGTCCTGCACCCTGGCACGGCCCCCTCCTGGGCCTCCGACTCCGACTCCGCCACGTCGAGAGTTCCCGCCTTGGGGCGCTGAATGCATTTTTGGTCAGCTGCAGTTCGCGACTGGCATTTTTTCTCGCTGCACTTTAAGTGCAGTTTACCTCTTTGGCAGTTGTGTGTTTGCCTTCCGCCCCCGCCCCCGGCCCCCGGCCCCGCCAGACTGTCCAGCTGCCGCCGCGCTGCCCCTCCGGCGGCTCAGAGTGTGCGGCGTTAGAAATTGGGAGAAAAAAGTTGCGCTGTGCAAATGAATTCTTACAAAGGACACGGCCCCATCCTGGCACACACACTCGCACTCGCACTCGCACTCGACTGCCTGGGCCAGGACTGAGGGCTCAGTGGGGTTAGGCAGCCATTGCATTTTTGTGCGTCCCTTGGCTCGTTGACGACCAAGTGGCATGTGGGATTAAACCACTGCCAGTCGTTTGGGGTATAAGTGCTGCAGCGCCCATTTGCCATTTCCCATCTCCCATTGCCCCCTCTCGCGCCGCAAAGCATTTCTTTTTCATTTAATTAAAATTATTTGCCTTTGGCCGCGACGGCCACTCGGAACTTAGCCGTTCGGCCGCGATTTTGGCAGAGAGTCTTTGCCGCGTTAAGTGCGTGCAGCGGCGGCCAATTGTCAATTAGCCAGGATGCGCCGCTATATCCACATCCGCATCGCCACCAGCATCCGCACCAGCATCCGCGTCCAAATGCAGCGGTGCATTCAGGCGGCACTGACCAAAGCCGAACCACGCACAAAAGTATCTACTGCACAGGAACAAATAAGTCAGGGAATACAAGTTCAGGTGCACTATATATTTTTACATGAAATTCTGATATGTAAACTAATCAAGCAGCAGTTAAATAGCAGCCAGTTCAAGCTGGTTTCCATTTAATGAAATGGTCATTACAGGTAAAATATTCAGTAATTGCATTGACTTAAATCCACCAAGGAATGATTAATGATTAACAATTTAGAGTTCTTAGTTTTAGTGGTTTTAAAACCAATTTCCAAGAGCCTAAAGACTAATTTAAGCAGCTTTGTTACTTATTTTTAAATATATATAGGACTTCTGTATAAGGTATTTGATATTCTCTTAAATATCTCATATCTGATTGGTATTCCTTAATATCAGGAATTTTAAATGATATTTAACTCTATTTTTCATGGAATATTTTTCCCTGTATGTTTCCCTGCAATTATTTTCCAGCACACCGTTCAAAAAGAGGGGCGCACAAAAGATGCCAAATGGAAAAAATCAAAAAGCTCAAAACACAAACAATTGCACGAAAGGCTTTTTATGTTGCCAATTACAGACAACGCACAGGACCAAATGAAAGCACAGGACACTCGTGAGCGGAATACCTTTGACCGGCAAAGGAGCGGGGTAGGGCGCAGGGTCTCCTGGAGCCCCTCCTGGCCGGCAATTGCCATTAAGCACACATCGGTCGAGTACAATCTATTCCCAACGGCCGCGACCCGGGCTCCTATTAATAATTCCAAGATGCGTAATTATTGATTTTCCATTAACACTTCGAGGCAGGCAAAGCGCAAAAAGAGAGGAACAAAAAATGGAAAAAAGGAAGCGGGGAAAAAGGTTAAGAGTAGCGAAGCGATGCCCACGCATGTGGTCGGGCCTCACTTTGAACTTAGGCCAGGACCTCGGCAGGAGCCTGGATGTCTGCCGTCTCGCAGCGGGGAAAACTCCATCTCCGTCTCGCCCGTCACCTTTGTGACAATTAGTCGGCGTGTGTGTGCCTATTTATTAATAAATATTTTACACTTCGACGCGTGGGGTTAATTGCAGAGGTGCCTGGAGCGAGGACGCACTGGAGTGAGAGATCCTTTAAGCCGCCTGCCGTCGCAGAGAAGAGCTCCGAGGACGCAAGATATTGATTCGTACATTTCGTAATTAAAAACTGACCAGGCCCCGAGGCTGGCCTGGCCTGGCTTTGTTATTAAACTTGGCTGCAAATTAAAAGTCAAACTGTTTAAGACAATGTACAAACACACTTTGGGCCGGAGATTGACAAGGGTAGGCTCATGCTGCGCTGGATTTGAATATAGCCTCTGTCCATCGTCCATCCACTTGCAACCCTTGCCCGCTGTCCATCTATCCACACAGCCTTCAAACCATCCATCCATCCATCCACGGACGGCTGCACGCTACGTGGCGCTAATTTCTTTGATTACATGTGCGCCGGAGACGAGTCGAAGTCCAGGAGCTTGAGACGAGACTCTCCAGCATCCTGGCATCCGGACATTACGGCGTCCTTTGTGCTCTGTCTTACGGCGGAAGCGGCCAGCCTGCGCTGACCAACTGAACTTCAAAACTTTGACTTGGCCAGCGGCCACCCTTGCAGTTCCTTTCCCTTAATCACCGCGACAGCTCATCCCCGTCCAGCTTGCACATTCATCCACCTCGTCCGACGAGGACTTTAAAATGTGTTAATTTCAAATTATTGCAGGACTGTAAGGACGGCGCGGCCAAGTGGTGGCAACTGAAAGTCTTAATTAGGGCTAGCTGCTGACCGGCAGGCCAGCCCATTCAACCTTTGACCCGGGGCAGTTCCGAAGATGCGAGCTGCATACGCGAGTGAGTGTCCCTGGGGCAGCCACACGGAAATAAATAATGTAGAATGGATTACTAAAATATTAAATATTTTATTTGTTATATATTGTATTCAATAGCAATGCCAAAGACCTGCACAAGCTTTCATACCTAATTACCTTTGTTTGAATGAATTTCTCTGAAGATGAATGAGTTCCAAAGTTGCTTAATGTATAATATAGCTCATGCCTGCTGACCTTTCTTTAGGACTCAGTTTAATGAGAATAGAAATCAGAAAAAGTACTTTATGTACAAGGGAATCTCTTCTTGTATATAATTATTATGACTCATCTAATATATATTTTTCCTGCTTAAGAACTGATAATGAGTCCCGTGAAAGTGAGTGCCTTGATAGCCTTGCATTTGCAACTGTCTCATTCAAGAGTTGTATCCTTTATGTACAAGAAATCTCTTAAATATTTAGATTATATGTATACTTAATACGTTTTCTTATACACAATTATTTGTATATATTTTTCCTGCTTATGAACTGATAATGATTCCCGTCGAAGTGAGTGGAGCCTTGCATTTGCGTCTGGCTCACGATAAAGATGTTAATAAAAATATAAATCAGAAAAGTATTTTATGTACAGGGGAATCTCTTAAATGTTTAGATTATATGTTTACATAATATGTCTTCTTATACATAATTACTATGATACATAATATATATATCTTTCCTGCTTAAGAACTGATAAAGAGTCATGTCAAATTGAGTGCAATATAGAGTCTTAAGAAATCAGAAAAGTACTTTATATTCAGAGGAATCTCTTAAGTGTTTTGATTATATGTGTACTCAATATGACTTATACATAATTACTATGATGCATAATGCATATATTTTCCCTGCTTAAGAACTGATAATGACTGGAATATCGAGTCTTGACAGCCTTGCATTTGCTTCTGACTCATTCAAATGATGTCCTGCAGCAGAGAGAGGACGACGCTAATGATTGATGGCTGCATAAGCAGGCTGAATTCATATTTATGTCCATATATCCCTGTCCATATTCACACATCCGTTAGCATTTCCGAGCGAAGTATGTAAATAGCTAAGCAGAACAAAAAGACCTCGCCAGAAAGGAACTTTTGCCCACATGCACTTGCGGACTCTGGCCGAGCATAATGCCGAATGAATGCCGTGGGCTGTGGAGGGGGATGGGGCAGTGGAGGCGGAGGTGGAGGTGGAACTGGCTGGGATGTGGGGAGGGGACCCCTGAATCCGAAAGGGGTTGTGGCGGAGTGGGCCCAGCTACTTTGCGCTCTTTGTGCAACTGGGCCCGTGGAAATGGGAATTCTTTGGTTTGATTTTTTTGTTCGGCTGTTTGCGCCGGGTACGTCGTCCGCGTCCGTCGTTGGCCGTCCGTCATCACTAAAAAGTTAATTGCACGAAAAATAAGTTAATACTCGACGCCTGCTCCGTGCCAGTCCACTTCGATGCCGTTCCAGTCGCTGTTTAATTTAATTAGTCGGCGTCCTTCTCCGTCCCCACGGCCCCCACGATCCCAGGAAGCTCTCCAGGCTCGTGCGAGGACTCGTGTGTGCGCCAGTCCCAATTCGAGTTCCATTGCCCGCTCCTATCGGCGCGGCTCCTTGCCTTTATACGGGTATATGTGGACACACACATGTGTGTCCGTGTGCGCCAGGACTACGTGTGTGCGGACCTTCGACTGTTTGTCAATACGATTCCGTGGGCTGGGCAGCCGGCAAGTCAATTAGCAAGTGTTTTAATTGCCTTAAATTTGCATAATTTCTGTCAACAAGGCGGACCCCACTAAACCTTTTACCGGGAACTGCTCCGTCGGGGATTTATTAAGTTTGCATAAGAATTGGCTCGCCTTAATCAGAAGAAAAGGTAAAGATTGGGAGTACTTAACAGGACACTATGATTAAGCCCTACTAAATGCTTGGTACATTAAGTAAGCCCCCATTTAGCATAGAGTGTTATTTATAAATCCTTGTAATGATAATCCTTTATTTCCTGGACCTCACTTATCCCACTTGGCCAGCGCCTTCGGGAGTTTAAGGAAGACTTTGCGTATTAGTTTCAATTAGTTAAGTCTGACAATGGGTCAGCCGAGGGAGCGTGGCCACGCCCGGACTAATTCCTGGCTGAGACCCTGCTCCGGGCATTTCAATTAACCCGGGACGCACCTTAAGCGATGGCCGGCACAAGACAATTCCTATTCCAATTCCAGTTCCACGAAGCGTCCTTCCCAAACGATCTGACCTCGTTTCGACGAGCAGAAGACGCACAACTAATTAGACACATGCCAGGACATTAGACACACATGTGCGGTCGTATCTGTGTCTGTAACTGTAGCTGTATCTGTATCTGTATCTGTGGCTGCGACTGCGGCTGACGACTGACTGGAACCTTTTGCCTGCTTGACCGTACGCAAATTACTTGTGTCATAAATTCCGTCCGCAAGAGCGACAAGAAAAGTCGGGCGGCCACCCGAAATAAAACCCGAGGCTTACGGCCCGCAAGTGGGTCGAAGAAGAACTGGGGCTTGGCCACGTAGCCCACCCGGACACGTTGGCCCCTTGCCGCCGCAGTTTATGGCCACAAAGTTCCGATAACTCAGGGGGCACCACGACCTTCATAAAGATCTCAATCTTAACGATGACAATGCGAAAGTTTTCGGTCACAGGCCGGCCCCCTCAAGATCCCCCGAAACTATCGTTGCCACATAGCCCCGTACCCCGTACCCCGTGGCCGTTGTCTTCGCATTAAGCGAGACAAAAGTGGACTTAAAATCCCAAAAAGCCAGGCAATATTACAGCCACATGTACCCAGCGTACACCTTTTCAGGAACCGGTTGCTTATCGAGGCCTTTGAATGCCTTTTGGGGGTTGCGAGATGCAGGAGCTGCGATAAGCCTAATATGCGTTTTCCTCGGCTGCTCATTACGTTCATCTAGCCCGAAGGACTCGCAGCTACAGTGGAACATCGCGACATCTATTATTCCCTAATTAATAGATTAAGTTATTTTATAACTCGGAGGAATTTCTGGGAGCCAACGAATGAAGTCTCCCGATTTCTCACTGAAAACCCTCTAGGGGTTTAGGTTTGCCTTAACCACAACTGACTGTATTACGGCACTAAATTCATAAACACTTTGGATAGTTGTAATGACCCACCCCGCATCGGAAACAAAAGGACCTTGCTCCTGCTCGGACTTTCTTAATTTGCACTACGTGATGGGCAATAGAGGCAAAGGGGTTTCCCATTTTGGGGCCCTTTGTTCGAGACCCATTGTGTCTTGAAGATTAACATCGCACCGATTTCTTGCTGAGTTATGGCCTCCAAAGTTTCACCAGCACCAGGCCTCGGCCAGTCAATGAACTGACCTTACAAGGACTCCTGGCCCAGCCCACGCTTCCGTTAATGGCGGAATCATGAATGAAATTGCGTAAAGCGGTTGCCAAAAAAAGAGAGAAGCAAAAAGCAGGGAGTGCGGGGCCCCAACAGAAAGTGAAAACGTGTGGAAAAATAATAACAATAACGGCAAGTGGAAAGTGGAAAAGCGGCGAAAAAAGCGCTGTGGAAAAATTGAATGAATTATATTCGCATATTGGGTAATCAATTAAAATTAACCGAAAAACGAAATAAAATAAAACGCGCAAACTACTCACACACACAGGCGGCGGCAGGCCTATGTCCTTGCTGTGGGGTGTGGAGTGGGAGGTCAGACGACCTCTGCCCGTGACCCCATTCCAATGGGCTGCGTACGCCGCCCGTTGCTTCATTAACCGGCCACCGCACACACGTGCGTTTACGCATACACACGCATACATAAGTATATCCTTCGACCCACTCCCCAACACCATCGGCTGCCCACCCCCCTGCGGGTCATCGGACTATGACAAGGACCTGTGCCGGCATTTTTATTCCGTTTTTCAGCTCACGCCAATGCAATGCGCCCTCCGCCCGCTGCATGTCATAATAACGCCACCCCCCGGCCACCAGCCCACCAACCCACCAACCCACCAACAGCCACAACAACAGCAGGCAGCTGTAACCCAATGCCGCTCAAGGTCAAACCATAATCGTTGATAATGAAAATTATTCGTTTCGTATTTCGTTTTTTTCGCGTTCCCAATTTTTTGCCCCCGCTTCCTTTTTGTTTTTTCGGCTGGCGCGGCCTTGCTGGTGCTCGTTTTTGTCGCTCGTTTTCTTTAATTTCCATTTAATGCAATTCCAGCGCTCATTGTCGCCCCTTCCTCCATTCCTCCCCCTGCATTGTGTAAATTATTGCCGAAAAATAAAAGGACAGAACAAGGAGCGAAAAGGCATGCAACATAATTAAAAATCAATGGCATACAAACAGATAAAGGCCGGCCCGGGGTGGGCGTGGCAACAGCCTGATTTCCACATTAACAGAGCGCCCAACGCGGGCCCAGCCCCCGCTGGCTGCAATTTATTTTTGATGGTTTTTTAATTTAATTTTTATTCGCACAAAAAGCGCAACAAAAAATTATGAAAAAAGCGAGCGCGCGCGAACGTGCAGCACACAGCAAAAATCAACGAAACCAAAAAGGAAAAAAATGTGGCAAAGGGGGAGAGAAGGGGCACAGGCGAAAAAAGAGAGCACAACAAAAAGCAGGCCAAACAACGCCGGTCAGCAGCGGCAGCAGGACGAGCAGCCCACATGACTGCCCGATGTCC
The DNA here is from genome assembly GCA_008042775.1 of Drosophila pectinifera. Taxonomy (NCBI): domain Eukaryota; kingdom Metazoa; phylum Arthropoda; class Insecta; order Diptera; family Drosophilidae; genus Drosophila; species Drosophila pectinifera. The sequence continues at coordinate 52,721 of VNKC01003457.1, forward strand.
TGGCCAGGACCAGCACCAACACCAGCACCAGCTCCAGCTCCAGCTCCGGCTCCGGCTCCCTCTGCACATTTTTGGCGGTGTGACGGCCAATGAACAGTAAAACTGTTGCTGCCGAGTTGCAACGTCAGCTGAAAGCGGCCCGAATGGCCAGAGCAAATGGGCAAAAATGGCAAAGTGTCGAAAATATAAAAAGGCCAATGCGCGGGCCAAGTGGGAGAGGAAGTTCGAAGCAGGAGAGGCGACTAGATCTGACACTAAAGCCCCATGGAAATCACTTCAGCTTCTAAAAAAAATTATGGCTTAAATTTAACACGAGGAGGCTAAAAATATATAGACCAATTCGTCAGAAAAGTCAACTGAAATAGGAGACTGGATTAGTAATTAAAGAATAATCTTTCTTGACTTATAAGACCTTCTGAAATATGTAAATAAAAAAGAGAGAAGTTAAACTTATTACTGAAGAATGTTTCAGTTGCTTGGAAAGTCCGGAGGTCCTTGTTATTATTCTCACCTGTTCCTTTCCTTGTGCTGATCTCCAGGTATCTTGGTCGACTTGCCACGGACAATCAGCTTAAACACCTCCCGGGACAGGTCGAGTCCAACCATGTGTTGCATGCCCGGCACGAAAGGACTCACCCGAAAAGGATGCCGCCTCTATCTTTCTCCCCCCTTCGCCGGCTCTGATTCATTTATTTTTATTTGGGCGCCAGCCACACCGCGCTACTGGCCAGAGTCCTGCCGAACCCAGGCGCCCGTCGACCATCCTCCCGTCAGCCGGCTGCAACTCACATTGTGCTGGACCTTTTTTACCGGCTTGTAAAAATCACGTGAAATTTTTTAAATTGCGAAATAATGCCGGTCAAACTCATTATACATATATCCTGTTGTCGATGCGTTTTTTCCTCCCCCTCACTCTCTCTGTTACGTGATTTCTTTTCGGTGAATGGAAGCTCCAGCTGAGAGGGGAAAGAGGATGAGGCTGCAGTGCAACAGCTGGCAGAGTCCAATTCTGTTGTAAGATTCCAGAGAAGAGGTTTATATTTATATAAATTAAGTAGTAATTTTAATGGATGAAGAACAACTGATTTCTTCAACAAAAGGATGTAATTTCTCTGGTTTTATACTCAAATCGAGAGCACGAATAAGCACTCTTTGTATACAAATAAATGAAACAATATATAATTTATCTAGGATTTAAGTCTAGGCCTAAGTGGTTTTTAAGTCCCAGCTCTAGGTGAATCCGATTAAGGTATATACATTGCTTTGTCTTATTTGGTTTTAAGAGAGTTCGTTTTATTAGCTTTTCTCACCAATTTAAATACTTACTTGCCATCTCAGAACTGCGAACTCCTGTTGTTGTAATGTTTTCTTCAACAAAAGTATGTAATTTCTGTGGTTTTATACTCAAATCGAGAGCACGAATAAGCAATCTTTGTATACAAATAACTGGAACGATAAATGAACTATCTAGTATTTAAGTCTAGGCCTAAATGGTTTTTAAATCCAAGCTTAAGTTGAATCCGATTAAGGTATATACATTGCTTTGCCATATTTGGTTTTAAGGGATATCTTTAGGAGAGTTCGTTTTATTTGTTTTTCTCACCAATTTAAATACTTACTTGCCATCTCAGAACTGCGAACTTCTGTTGTTGTAATGTTTTCTTCAACAAAAGGATGTAATTTCGGTTATTTTATACTTACATTGAGAGCACTCTTTGTATATAAAATAACTGGAACAATAAATGAACTATCTAGTATTTAAGGCATGGCCTAAATGGTTTTTAAGTCCAAGCTCTAGTTAAATCCGATTAAGGTATATGCATTGCTTTACCATACTTTGTTTTAAGGGATAAGGGTTCCTTTTATTTGTTTTTCTCTCCAATTTAAATACTTACTTGCCATCTCAGAACTGCGAACTCCTGTTGTTGTAATGAAGTTGTTATCGGGTCGTTAGCCCTTGCTAGACAATACCCCATCCCAGGGAATTACAGCCAAGAATCAGCCGATTCGGCTTTGTTTGTTTGCCATCAGCGGAAGTTTTTAATTTGCTGCACTCAGTGTTTGCCTGCCAACGACTTTGCCTTCGAAAAACTGCAGTTTCGGGCTGCATAATATGCACTTTGCTCCCTTTTCGGCCGAAGGGGTTGTTAGCCAGCCGACTAGGGCCAAGTTGCAGGCCCTGTTTTGTCTATTATCCCACGGAACTCAATTACCCGAAACAAGGCCCTATCACTGCACCGGTGGTCGGTGTCTTTCCCGCATGTGTGTGCAATTTCGTGCAACTTTTTGGGCCGAAAGTTTCGCAAATTGCATTCGCGCGGCAAGAAATTTGGGAAATTGCCTTAAAGATTAAAGTCGGGCCGAAAGAGTTGGGAATTAGTTGCCGAGGCGGGCGCCAGGTGGGCGAGCCGCGCGGCCATGACGCCACTTCTTGGCCCCGGGAAGTAAGTCACGCCGCGAAAGGTGCGCCCGGATGACTTAGGAGTTGGCGTCCCCGTATCTGTGTGCTCGTCCTGGCGACACTTGTAACCAAATTGACACTAAAGCCCTGGCCCTGGCCCACCACCCCCGGTGGCCCCGAGTCCCCAAGGCTTCGAAGACGGCGACGACAACTTCGGCCGCACCTTTGCTTGCCCACATGCGGCCAGTTGGTAAATAGCGCTGGGAGTGTGTGTGTGTGCGTCCCTGCAAAGTAAATATTTTCAGTCGCAAGGATTTCATTATCCTTATCACATGACAAGCGGAATTTTTCCGCTCCACACAAAAGCGCAGAGAGCGGCGAAAGATGTTACTGGGACTCGATGTACTGGTCATGGGTGCATGTGTGTAGCGACGCCACGACGTCGCCTTGCTGGCGTGTAATGTCCTTTAAGTCCTGTTTGGCAGGACTTTAATTACACAGCACCGCCCTGGATAATATAGGTATTCGCTGGGCCTGCTGGAATAGTCGTGACTAGCTAAGACAATAATCTAAGTATTAAATTCACAAAGTTTGTTTATTTATATTTGTTCTCTTTGTTTAATTATGATAATATATTTATACAAATGTTTCTTTATGAGCTTTTAGTATTAATTAAATTGCAAGGCATTGAAGAAGCTCTAAAATATATTTTAATTGTCTTGAAAATTCCTTTACAGGATATACTCTAGCTCTGTCCTTGCCATAGTTCGTGTGGCCGCCTTTGTTGCTTTGGTGGTTTTGCCGTCTCTTGAGATATTCCCTTCTGTGTCCCTGTGCATGTGCTCATGTGATAGTGTGAGTGGCACTCCTGTGTGCTTATCCTTAACGGCGGTTGAGCAACTTAACTATTTGCATGTTTGTCCTTGCTCCGAACGTCGTTGTCGCTGTCGTCGCTGTGGTCTGTGCCTAGTTTAGAGCCCTCGAAGATGACGTCGTCGCGGCGCTCGTCCTGCCAGGACCTTGTTGTTAATTACCGCAGGTTGCCTGGTTGCCTGGCTGGCTGGTTGGCTGCCAGGACAAAGGGCGCCTCGTGTGCTTAATTGAAATAAAGTTCTGCCTCGCTAATGTCTTTATTAGGCATCTCCCTGTCAGGAGAGGGCTTCCTTAGACCAGCTGAGTGGACTGGAGTCGATGCCAATTATATGTCAATCAGGACGGGTTATCGGAGTTGGGCTGCAGTGCAACGGAAACGCATTTCGCTGGCAAATTGCGACTAAAAGCAACTGCCTCTATAACAGCAGCGGCAACAACAACGACGGCACAACAACAATGACATCGGACAACAAATTGATATATATGGACAAGTCCGCGGATTGACAAAGCAGCTGCAGCGTAAAAACCCAGCCATGTTGCCTGTCCGTTAAAGTCCCCTCTCCACGGCATCCCCAACCCTCCCCCGGCACTTTTCCTACGAAATATAGCATTTGAGGCTGCTGTTGCTCCGGCTGCTCTGATGCTCTGCTGCTGTCGCGAAAAGTGCATTTTGTGGAGCGGCGAACGGGGCGTATGAGCAACGCATCCGAGGAAAAATAGAAGGGGACCGTGGCAGCAGGCGAGGGGTGGAGCAGGGCTCGCATGGGGGTCGTAAAGGAAGCAGAGCGGCTTCGGCGACAGTCGCAGTTGCATTGAATTTTTGCCATTGCAGCGGTGGCTGACAGACGCCAGCCATCAGGCAGCCTCCCCCTGCCAGGCCCCCTTCCTAACCGAAGGGCCATCTCCCCTACACCACCACACACACACCACCGACCGCCCCGTGTGGGCGGGGCAATTTTGTATTTTTTGCCTTTCAAACGCAAGCGCGCATTTTTAATGCAGGCCAGAGCGAGAGGGCCGAGTGAATCAGCTTTATCCGGGCTTAGTATTTTGTTTTTCAGCCCCCCTCGTTGTCGATGATGCATTTGTGCCCGTGGAGCTGCAGTTAAAAATATTACACATCGAAAGTTCAAAGTTCGGTTGTAGGGCATCCGCTTGCATGTCCTTTGAGCCTCGCACTCGGATCCGCTTGATTAATTAAAAGCAAAATATGTTTATGGCCGGCGCAACAGTTCCTTGGGGGATAACCTGATGATGGTGGCCGCCGCGCCGGGCCAAGGGGCAGGCGCATAAAAATAAAAGGGAACGCCATGAATTATGCAGATCCCGTGGGCGGGCCGGTCACTCGATCCCCGATTTACGGGGCCACGTGAGGCAACTGTACCGCCTGACACTTGGCGGAACCTTGCCTCCTCTTCTTTCCAGGCAGCGGCGAACAAAGGCCAAGCGGGCTGCCCCTTGCCTTGTGGCCCCGCTGATTGCATTTGCTGCAACGTTTTTCGTTTGGTTTTGTTTGCCTGGAGACCATGGGAGTGCGGAGGGGGGGTGCTGCAACTGCACTGCCCAGGACTGCACTGCTGCAATGTCCTGGACATTCGAATGGACTTTTGTTGTCCGCCAGAATGCAGCTGTCGCGATGTACAGGCCGCCCCTGCTCCCTCCGGTTGTTTAGTTTTTCGCGCAATTTTCCGCGCTGCTTTTGTCATTTTCGGGGGTTTTTTCGTCCGGTGCCGCTGCCCGCCAGCCGATATATTCGTTATATAAAGCCCAGGACCCGGACCCGGACGCATGCTTTTAGGCAACGGCCAGTGCATGCAAATGCATCTGCAACTGCAGCGGCGCTTCGGGGAATATGCAAATCAGCCATCAGCAGCCACTGCCGCTGCCTGCCCGTGCCGCAGCAGCTGCAGCTGCAACAAAAGGCTCAAACTAGAAATGCTTTATGGCGGCCGTGGGACGGGGTGGGGGGAGGGGTCAGTGGCATAATTGATGCTATTCGGGCCGCGACCAGCTTTGCACGGCCATTAATTTGCTATCGAATTGCTCTCAACTAATTGAACAGCAGCGTAATGCGAATTTAATGAAGATCGTCGGCGGTGGGGAAGGGCTCCGCGTGACGGCTGATTAGAAACCAAATAATATCCAATTTAAGCCAACATTAATCATGTTTTAATGCAGATTCAAACATAAACTAGACTGCGGCTAGGTCATATTTTCGATTTATGTGGAGTCCAGGAACATATTTGCTCAATAAGTAAATCCAAACATTAGACAGGCTTGAATATATATATTTATTCTTAAATATAATGAACATAATTTGAAGTAATGCTATTCATTTATAGGAATTATTAGCCTAAACCTAGAGTGATGATCGGGTTTATAGATTCATTTAAAGACTTTTGGTGGGACTATATTTTAAAGGTAGAAACAATAAATTCTATCTTGGGGCTTATATCCTTTTCTTTATAGGAGAATCATATAATTTAATGTATTGGCATCGATATAAATACCTGCTATCCTATCTAGCAATCAGTGATAATGTATGGCCCATCAGCATTGTGTAAAAGTGTAGATATAATGCAAATTAATCCGACAGCTGATGATCTGCCAGTTCAATTCCCCGAGTTCAGATTGCCCTAGGAACTCCATTCATGATTCCGTTTGTTTTTAATGCGATTTCCAAGCATAGTTTCCAGCGGATGAGCCGCTGTCGGCTGCAGTCCGCGAGCTCATTAATTAATGATGACTGGTCGGGACAGGCCGGAGCTGGGCAGGCCAGACCGCAGCAGGTGGCAGGACACCAGCCCCTCCCCGCCATGACCTTTGGCATTTGTGCATAACAACTTATGAATCCATAAGCTATCTGGCAATCTCTTTATGAGCAGCATTCCCAGATCCTCGCCCATATCGCGCCCAGCCAAACCAAACCAAACGGAACCGAGGCAAGAGGGCCAACCCAGACCAGGCCGCCAGCAAAGGCAAAGTCAATAGCCAATGCCATCGATAAAGCCATAAACTCCATGTACTGGGTGGGATTGTGGGTGCTGTGCCTATCCGGCCTAAACTGCGCCGCCACCGCCCGCGCCCAGCCCTTTGTCCGGGCCAACGCGGCGTATGAGTAACGAACGCGATGCGTAGGATTAAATGCAGGCTCTGCCTAGTTTCGATCCCACGTCTGCACATATATCCCTCCCAATATATATATTTTTATATATATATGTGGCTGTATCTATGTGCACATTGCAGTGGCTGTCGCTGCACTCGTCCACCAATTTTTCTCCGCTTTTTTGATGCGCTTTAACCCCCGCTCGCCCCTCTGCCTTGCCCCATGATGTGCACGAGTTAGTGAGAATTTTTGCGGGCTCTACTGTTGTTGGTGGCCCGGGTTTGAGTGCGGATGGCGTTCTATATTTTTTCCAGCTGCAATTTCTTTGCTGGATATTTTAATGCCCACTCTGGCGATTTACCAATACACCGAACGAGGGGGCCAACAACAACACCCAAAGGCGGCGAAATAAAATGCAAAAAAGAGTGTTGCATACGCGCAGGGGCAACATAGAAAACTTTTACGTTTCGCTTAGGTTTTTGTTCTGTTTTTTCCCAGGCTTCAGCTTTCCCTTCTGCTTTTTTTTGCTGCCATTGCAAATGAAAACGAAAAAATTGCATTTTCCCCGCCGCTGTGTGTGCGTGGGTGAGCGGGTGAGCGGGTGAGCGGGTGTGTGTGGGTGTGAGAAGTACGAAATCAAAACAAAACATGGCCACATGGCGCTGTTTGTGGGTGCGGTAGGGGGCTCGAGCTGGGCGGCGGAGGGCTCGGAGCAACAGCTACCAACTCCCTAACTGTGGCGTGGCCCCTGGTCAATCCGGTCCGGGGGAGTCCTGGGTTTTAGGTACACTTAGGCTGCAGTGCCACCCACCTCGCGCTGCATACTTTTTGGCGTTGTTTGATTTTTAGGCGCAGCAAAATGCGTTTTGCTCTTGATTGGAGCTTCGGAGAGCGTGGGTGGGAGGAGGCGGCAGTGTGAGTGTGCGGTATGTGCATTGTCCATGTCCTGTTCTCCTCTGAGTGTGAGTGTGAGTGTGAGTGAGTGTACGTGTCGCTGCTGTCGTCGCGCTTTGTTTTGATTTTTCGCGACTGAGCGCGCGTTGCTGTCTGTTTCTCTCTGTGTGTTTGGATTTGTCCAGCATTGCATATGTGCGCCCGGCTCCGAGTGGGTTTGAGTGTAGTGCTGCATGTGTATATGTGTACATTAGCGGGAGCGACGTCGGCGTCGCAGTCGCAGCAATTTTTTGCGCCAAAGCCAAAACCAAAAAGGACGAGGACAATTCGGTTGGCGCTACTGCCGCTGCCTGCGACGTAGCCGCGGAATTTTTTTTGTTGCGCGTTTCGCGCCCGGCCAGCGGCCACTTTCATCCACAGCCAACACAGGCACAGTCACAGTCACAGCCATATCCACAGGCTCAGGCCCAGGCACAGGCATATCCACATCCACATCGTCCTACTCCATCATCAAAGCGCTGCAGCGGCGACGCTTCGCCATCGCCATCGCCATCGCCATTGCCATCGACATCGACAGCGGCTGTGACTGTGTGACTCTGGGGCCCATCGTCATCGTTAGCAATTTTTGCCAGGACATTGCAACAGAAAACGGCTAAACGCGAAACAAGTTGCGGCGCTTTTTTCTGCTCCTCGGGTTCACGTCTCCCTGTCCTGGCCTGTCCTGAATCGAACTGAGCTGCACTGAGGCCGCAAGGATCAGGCAGCGGGCACCAGGCACCAGGCATCGGGCACCGGGCATCGGGCAAGGCAAATCAGTAGGCAGTGCAAGGCAGGCAGGCAGGCAGTCGGCAGGCAGGTCTTCTCGCAGACTTCTTCGCATCTGCATAAATCACCCCAGAAGCAGAAGCAGAAGCAGAAGCAGGAGCCGAAGCAGTAGCTGTGGCAGTTGCAAAGAAAAAATACAAACTGAATAAAAAACACAAAGCAGAGAGACTCGCAGAGACTCGGAGAGAGTGAGGAAAATCTGGAAAAAACGTGCCAAGTGAATGTGAAAGTGAAAGTGTGTGCAAAATGACTTGAAGTGCAGCAGACTAGACACCTAACACCTACGACACCTTCACCCGACCAACCACCCGACCATTCCCCGTACGTATACGCAAAGCATTCGCCCAGAATGCTGCCAAGGCACCACGCATACGCCCCGTGGGCCCGACATCCCATCCAACTGAGACTCGGGCTGGGGCTCGAGCAGCCATCGCAGGCCATGCCGTCTTGAGTGCATCGAAAGCCGCTACAAAATTAAAACAAAAAAACAGCAGAGCCGGCTTGCGCCGAAAGACAATGTAAACGCCGGCACTAGAATGTAGCGCAGTTTTTTCTTCATTTCCCAAACTAACTAACAAAACCAGCCAGCCAACAACAAATAACAAAATAGACAAAGTTACATTTTTACCAATATATCGATAATATTAATCACTTGATAATCAGCGACATTTCGTTCGTAAGCAAACAACAAGCAAGCAACAAACAACAACAACAACTAACAACTAGCAACAGCCATCAGAAGAAGGCCCAGAAGCAACCAAATAAGCAGGCAATATCAGTCAGTCAGTAACGCCAAAAGCGTCAGCAGAATAACGAAAACGAAGTAATAGGATTGAGTAACTCCAGTTTCAGTTCCGCACCGATTCCGATTTGAGCCAAAATTAAAACGTCTGAATTTGATTTCGACCGTCTCGCATTTGTCTGGCCCCGTTCCGTCTTCAAGTCTCGGCCACAGGTTCGTCATCGTCCCGACACCATCTCAGTTTCTACAAATTCAGACGTAGATCCTTAGTTAGTTCACCTTTGTATTGTGCATTTCGGCAAGCCACTAATATTTGGAAGAGATCCAAGAGGAGTCCAAAGTACGAGGAGAGGAGCAGAAGTCAACACTCGAAATTGAAATCGAAAACTACGAAATTACCTGAAAATTTTTAAACAACCAAAAAGTCTATGAGAGCAACAAAAATTACACGCTAAATTTTACAAATGCCAAAATTTTCTTATAATAATTTATCAAAAAAAAAAAATACAAATAAATTACAAAAATAAAAATTATAAAGAAGAGAGAACCCTTAACAAAGTAAAAGCTAAAAAATAAACGGAACTATAGTGAGGAAATTAATCAAAGTTTAGAGAGAACACTAAATGCAAACGGAATATCAAAATTGTTGTGATGTGATATTTTTTCGATGTATTTTTATTTAAGGGTGAGTACAACTGATATATTATACGTATTATATATATATAACTTCATAATTACAAATTGATACTATAGATTTAAAAGGGAACGAAACTATTTCCTTAAAACTCCATGAATATTCTTTAGTATACTTGTATAATTTTTTATTTTGACTCTAGAAGATATCTAAGATATCACTGCAAGTTTGTTTATTTGTTCCTTATTAGAGTTATTATCTCGAGAAGGCTTAAAACGGACTCCTTCCTTAAAATCAGATATAGTTTTGGTAGTTCCGAAAATCACCACTCAAACAGATATTAGTAGATAGATATATATTTATAAAATATAATTTTCATACTTTATATATCTAACAAATTACTACGATAATCGGGAAATTATTGTGTCTTCATTAATATTTGTTATAAATAATAGGTCGCTGAAATCATAAACTTCAACGATCTTACAGAAGAGTTAAAGATAATGGTATATTTCCTGGCCCGATTCTTTTAGTTTTTTTTTAACACACAATAACAATTAAATTGAAAATGGAGTTGAGGAACTCTTTATAAAAATAATATACATATTAATTTAAAAAATCCATTTTATAAAACTCAAAATGGGGAACTAGTAAATAAGCTGATTAAATTATAAAAAGTCGAGGCTTGTGTATAATACAAAAATAATTATAGCACACTAAGCTTTCATTTTAAAGGCTGCTCTTTATGAAAATACAAATATTTACTCTGGTTTATAGAATCAATACCTTTCAAATGGTTCTCTATAAATCAATTCCTGAGACATGGAATTTCCTTCCTTCCTATCCCAAAAGATTCAAGATTTTTCCTTGCATATCCTCATTGGGATGTGAAGATCGCTTCATTTTTTCTTTACTCAGGCCCAAGCAATGCCTCAGCTTGAGCTGGAGCTCGGCTCGACCCCTGTCATCCTTCCACTTCCTGTGGACTTCGTGTCGGTCGTCGGGCGTCGGAGTTCAGCTGCAGCAGCAACATGCAACAGCATCGTGTTGCTGGTGTGCATGTGCAGCACCAGCAGCAGCAGCAGCAGGTTTAGTTGTAGTTGTAGACTTTTTGCTTTTCTACATCCTCGCACACACACCACGGCCAACTGCCACACACACTCGCACACGAATGCAGGAGGTGAAGTTTTGGAGCCGAGCACATAATGTAAACAAGGACATGCGCAGTGCCTGCCCGCTTCCCCAACAGGAGAAGTGCAGTGCAGGCAATGCAATTGCCAACTAGAAGATAGCAGCAGCGGCGGCGACGGCGGCGGTGGCAGCTGAAGGGGCAGCTTGGGTGGCTCTGGGCTGTCTTCGGCGGGGTCTGGGGCGCCATGTACCAGCGCTGCACTAGTAAATAGCAGATGGCAGCGGAGCCGGCGACGGCGTCGGCTGCGACGCTGCTGTCGACGCCAACTTGCCACAGTTTAGATGGGAAAAAAGGAAAACTCCGAAGTGGCAAAGAGCCAAAGAGCAAGAGAGAGCGAGTGAGAGAGCCGGGCCGGAGAGAAAGAGAGGACCTCGGATGCGCAACGAGAGCTGCGAGTGCAGCCGAAAGGATGCATCGCTGCAAGGCAATTGCACTCCAGGACTCTCGCAGCCGCCAGACTGAGGCGGTTGCTTCTTTTTTGGTTGTGTTGTCTCTTTTCGGCTTATTTTTAGAAGTTCGCCCCACCGCCCACCGCCCAACCCCAGCCGCCTGCAGTTTATTTACTTGGCCAGGACTCGGAACTTTACATGGCAGCGGCCGACAGGGGGTGGGCAGCAGCCGAGGCAGCAGCTGTTCATGGAGCCCCAGCACGTGCAGCAAGCAACTGCCCTTCATCTGCCCCAGCCTTCCTGCGTGATTTGTGCGTTGCCAGCAGGACGACGACGATGACGACGACGGCGAAGCTCATCATGGTCTGGAGCTGAAGCTGGCTCTGGGTATGGGCATGGGCATGGGAAGGGGCTGGGGCTGGGGCTGGTGTTGGGGCTGGGACTGGGACTGGAGTTGGGTGGTGCAGCCTGCATTTCTTTGGCAGCGCCGTCGTGCGTGGTTGGTCGGCTCGAAAAAGGGTCGGCGGTGGGTGTGGGTCAAGTGTGGGCGCGTAGACATTGCGTAGAGTCGGAGCCAAGTTTTTTCTATTTCTTGGTGGGCAGCTGCACCCACCAGTGGCCACCAGTCACCACCACCGCGCTTCATTCGCACATCGACTGCTCCAAGTACATAGGCCGGGTTCTAGGTGTGTGTGTGTGTGAGTGTGGATGGGTTTTTGCGCGCGCGAACTTTTGCCAAAGGAAAAAAACTTACATACAAGGGCAGGGCGGTGGCAGGAGCGAGGGGGTGTTCGCTGCATTTTGCGCGTCTGCAGACTTTTTTTTGGCGGCTGTCGATGGAGGTGGGGAGGCCATATACGTGTCCGTTGCCCGTTGCCGTGTCCATGTCGCGATGACGGAACGCCGAACGAGCGGGGGGAACCCAACGCATCGCATCGCAACGCAACGCAACGCAACGCAACGCATCTATCGCATCGCATCGCATGGCATCGGCATCGGAAGGCATCGGGCCGGGCACCGCAGTTGGCATACGGCTTTTGGACGTCTTTTGAGTAGAACATTGCTTTTTTATATCCTCGGCTCGACGCACCGCCCGCCAGCGAGTGAGCAAAAGAAGTAACGGCCACGATAGCCGCCGCTCCAGCGAGCAGCCGCAGAGTTGGTCCAAGTCGTCGACGGTTCGGTTCAGTTTCGGACTTGCTTATTTTCTAAAAATCGCCCAGCAAAGCAGCAGCGGCACACACACAGCCGGCAGTGCAGTGCGGAGTGCGGAGTGAGAGGTTGCATTATTATATATAAAATATATATTGCATATATATATATGGTATAGAATATAGATATATATATATATAAATGGGTGCAAAGTGCGCGCGCGTTTGCCGCCCCCTTTCCCGCTGAGGGGCTGGGGCGCAGCGAGGCTCGGCTGCCGTTCGAGTGCCGTCAAATACTATTTATATACAATAAATGAAATAAAATATATGCAAATATATCTATATATATATCTAAATACATGTATTCGGCCGCGAGTGTCCGTTCGTGGGTGTGTGCGTGCGTCGGTGCCTGCGTGTGTGTGTTACAATAACAGCTTCGATCGACGGCAACCCCAAATTCCAATGCAATCAACTGATTTCTTTGACATCTCCAATTGATTTCTTACCAATCCGCCGCTGCCCGCCAGAGACCGAAATTTAAAGGGACTCAAAACGCTTTCCAATTAATTTGAACTCAAGGATCCAGCTCTCGACCAGGACTCTCCAGTCAACGGCGTCCACTCGTCTGCGTCGTCGTCTGCTGTCCTCTGTCCCCACAGAACTGAAGTCCAAGCCCCCAGAGAGGCAATTCCCAAGAATTAAGGGGTCTCCCAGGAGCTAGATGCTATTGAATTAGAATTATTACTGAGCGGGCAACCCGACAAGTCCACCGACTTACCTCTCATGTGGGCACTCACTCTGCTCCAGGTGCAATCCGACAGACACTGCGAGGCACTGCCACCAACTGAGAAACCGCCAGAGCTCCAGCTCCAGCTCCTGCTGTACCGCTCCATTGATCCTCTGGAGCGGCCGGGTCAGCTCGTTCAGCTGGACCGCTCGCACCGCTCCGCGTTCCCGGCGACGGCGACGCAGACAGCGATGCTAGAGTGGCCAACGGACCGCCTCACCGGACTCACCAGGATCCCAGGGATCACGCAGGACCCAGCTGTGGACACGAGAGAGAAACTGAACACCGCCATGGATAAATAACATCAGTAAATTGTCCTGTACGTGAATGCTTATGCCCCTGACTAAGTTCCACCAAAAATGCACTTGTTCATCATGCTATGTCAAAGAATTTATTCTACAATATTTTCCTAGGACTTATATTTTGGGTGCTCCGCAGCATTATAATAGTTGTAGTAGTCAAGAATATTTAACAAAAGTAAGGAAGGTTTCATGAAGACCAGGAGGTATTTTGAGGACTTTGGTTTGCTTAGTTTATTTAGGAATTCTTAACCTTGGGAGAGAGATTAAAAGTTCTCATAAAAAATAATATGGTCTGTTTCCCATAAATAAATACTTATATGAGAAGATTCTTCCCAGATATAATAAGTGTTTAATACTAAAACTGTATATTTACTACCCTTTCTTAAGACTCCTTTTTTGCTATTATCCTTTTTTTTATTCTTATTTCTTTTTTATTATTCTTAATGTCCTTACAGAACTGAAGTTCTGAAATTCTCGTATTCTATTATTTTCTTTATATATTTTTAATATTATAATATTATATTATTTTTTTTATAGAAAAACAAAGAGCTACTTTATTTTCTCTAGATTAATAATATTTTTATAACTTTCCGCCGTTCCCATTACAATCAAAACTACTTGTTAGCTTCATTTGAGTACATCCCAAATTCCTGCACGTGTTTGCCACCACCAAAAGTAAAAAAAGAAGAGGAAAATATGCAGGAAAATGGAACAAATCCTTAACCGGCTCTCGGCCTTTAGAGACACTCCAGTTAGAGTCCTTCCCCATCGCAGCATTCGCCGCAGATGCCGACGGCAACTCGTAGAGCTTCCTTGTCAGCAATACCCAAGTAGGGCTCATTTTGGAGTGTCCTGTGGAATGCATTTGTGAGCACTCCTGAGGAAGGGGGAATCTTCAAGAGAGTAGAATCTACCATAGAGTAGAGTCTTGGGCGACGTCCTTAGAAATCCCAACCATCGCCGTGGGATGCCCTGCCCGCTGCCCCTGCTCACACTGATATCCTGCCACCTCCAACCAAGCACACACACACACACACACCCCCATTCTCCATTTTGTTGGGACTGCGACGTCGACGCTGGCTGCGCAGCCGGCGCCAGCGATTGCCCCTCCATGTATTTGAGTATTTGAAATGCGCACTAGCTCTAGCTCAAAGCGGCTGTGTGTGCGTGCGGGCTCCCCTCCGCTGCGCCAGTGTGTGTGAGTGTGTGTGGGGGCCAGCCTGGCTTTGGGTGGGTGAAAGTCCTGGCAGCGCTGCCGCGGATTTTATTTGCAAAGCCCCACTGTGTTTGCCGTTGCCTTTGGCTTTGCAATGCCTCCCCGACAGCATGTCCTGCCCCGCCGCCTGCACTCGCGTATTTTTTCGCGGCTGCGGCGGGCAAACATTTTTTTTGCTGCTGCCAATACATATAGAATCGCACTCACACACCCGCACGCTTGGCTGGGGCAGAGAGCCGCGGCCGCGGCCACGACAAGGACAACGACAACGACAGCGGCAACGAGAACGCAACGCAACGACAACGACACCGTCAGCGGTCGTCCTCGGCCTATTCGCGGCGAAATAATTTTTCGCATTTTTAGTACAAAGCTTCACATCAACGTCGTCGTACAAACAAATTTTTATTTTCGGATTTTTCAATTACGTTTTCATTTATTTTTAAGTATTAAGTTTGCGTGCACTCAAAAACAAACCAAAAAGAAACCAAAAACAAAAGCATCAACAAAAATCAGCAACTAAAACTCGAACTCGAAAGTCACAAGGAAATTCTTACCCAGAAACCAGTTGATAGATCGTGTGTCCGAAAAGAAAATCGAACTCTCTAGCAAAAAAGGAAAAAGAAAATCAAAAAATCAAAAGGACCCTGTTCAGACCGCAAAGCAAAAGTCCAAAAGAATCGAAACCACATTTACCGGCTACCAAATCTCGTATCTCGTATCGAAGACCGATTCTTAAGTGTTATTTCGCCGTCTCTCCAAAGTCTCGACTAAACTCTCAACCGGCAGGAACTCTCGACGATTCTCAGTTTGTTATTTGTTTGAACTTGTTTGCCCCTCACAACACAAATATATACTCATCAGTCCGCTTTAGTTGTAATCGAGCTAGATTGTCTATCAAAAACGCAACAAAAATTACAAAAATTACAAAAATTACAAAAATTACGAAAAATCTACTAAAAGATAGCAAGAGCTAAACATTACGAGGAACTCGCGAACATTGAATAAAAGACACAAGACAACAATGAACAAAGACACAAGTTACAAAATTCAAATGTAAAATCAAAAGTACAAAGCAAAAAGATTGTTGGCAACATTTTTATAAGTATATATACGTATTATTATGATTTGTATATATTTTTTATACGAACTCGAAGCAACGGAGCCCACAACTCGATTTTGATACGCAGAATTGCTCACGTGATGCTCCGAATCCTCCGACGGGTAAGCGAATTGTGTGTCTGTATGTGTGCGCTGCTCCTTGAGCAGAAGACGCTGCCAGAGAGAGATGGCTAGCCGGCCATCTAGTTGTGGCAGAGAGAGCGAGAGCGAGAGAGAGAAAGAGGTCCTTTCAGGAATGTCTGAACCGGCAAGCCGAAGACTGCAGCCGCAGGCTTCGGGTCGCAGTGCCTTCGTGCGCCTGATTTTCGGCTGCTTCGTGTCCCGCTGCTTTCTAATTGCGTCCTCTCTCTGCCGGCGTCTCTGTGCGACTTCTCTGTGTCCTGCGAGTCCTGTGCATGTGTCTGTGTGTGTGTGTGCATTACATTATCCTGAGGCAGCGGCTACACCTACACCCACGCAGCTGCACTTCGGCTTCCGACTTGCCACTTCCGAGTCCCCGATTCCGAATCCGAATTCGCTCCGATGGCGCCTCGGCCAGGACCTCAGCTTGCTGCGGCCGCTGCCTGCCTGCTTCTTCTCTTCTAGTCCTTCTTAAGCTACGCGCGCGTACGGTCCGCCGTCGTCCCGCTCCCGTGCCCGTCCGTGCCCGTTCCCAATCCGCTCGTGGCTCGAACTCGCCTCGGCACTCGGCTCCTCCTTGGAGCACTTCTTCGTGTGTCTGTGTGTAGGTATAGGTGTGCGGGCATCCTGGCTGTGTGTGCGTGCGGGCAGGCGCACACTTACTTGCTTACTTACTGCGTGTAGGAAATTATCTGCTGCCGCTGCCGCTGCCGGCGTCGCCTAATACACACATACATATATAAATAATATATATTATTATATGGGATATACATATATTTAAAAGCGACGACGCTCGTGTATATAGAAAAGGCAGCTCGTTATCGCAGATGCCAGGCTGGGGGAGCTGGCAGCTGGGGGCTGAGCCTTGCTGCTTGGAAGAAAGTGTAGCACACTTATGTGGGCAGGCGTTGACTGCAGCAGAGGCGGCCAACGTAAACGTAAACGTAAGCGGAAACGGAGACCGACTCCGACTCCGCACCGACACCGAGACCGAGACCGAGACCGAGGCCGAGACAGAGACAGAGACCGAGTCCTCGACTTCGACTTCGACTGAGGCAGCAGCGCCTTGGTCTTCCTGGCACTTTACTTTCGCAGGCTAGAATAGCAAATTCAGTACGTTTCCAGTCACGCGCGCAGAAGGCAGAAGTTTGCTTGCTTATGTCTTCTACCGACGACGCCGACGAACGCCGCCTTGACTTGTGTAAAAATTCCAAATGAAACCGAATAAATTATTGCCATCGAATAAAATAAAATACTACAATTAAATTTAAAAAAAAAAACTAAATTGAATACCGTGCATTAGCTGTGGTGTGTCTGAGTTGAAGCCTCATTCAAATCAGTTTCAAATAAAGCCAATAAATAATTAAATGTCTAAATAAATAAAATAAATTAAAATAAAATAAAATATAATAAAAATAAAATACAAATCAATTTAAATATACATTTAGAAATAACCAATTAAAGCCTAGTTCAGCCAGCTCCATCGTCTCGCCAATCGAACCCAATCACAGATCCTCCTCAATTAGTCCAAGTGTCGCTGTCTTGTGGTACGTGCAACTTGCGGCTCCTTTATTTGCTGCCTCCTTTCGCGATTAGCCAACCAAAGGGCCACAAACACATACACTCTGCCATAGGGGAAATAGAAGACAGGAAAAGCGGCCACTCACCAATACAGGCGCGAGCGGGCGCCACTTGCTGCTGTTGCTGCGGCATTGGTGGCCACATTGCGCATACGACATGTCGGCCAGCAATCATCCTGCCTGCGCATTGGCGGCTCGTCTTGGCTTTGACGGGGAAAACTTGGCAGGAAATTATCTAAAGCGCCCAAGGCAGCCGGCGCCTCAGATTCGCCGCAGCTCCGCTCAACTTTGTCAGCAACTTTCCTCGCTCGCAGGAGCAAGTCCTTGCTCATGCCTATATAGTTGAGACACAGCGAGCGTGCCTAATTTTATATAAATACTCTCGCTCACACAAACTCAAACACACACACACAGCCCCGGACACACTCGGAGCCGAATATAAAAGCTTTGGGGCTTCGTTTCTTGGGAGACATTTGATCGTCTTGGCTGGCAGCGACAGCAGCGCAGTAGCAGCCGCAGCAGCAGCAGCAGCAGTAGGCAGCAGCAGCGGGAAGTCCAGAGGCACAGCAGCCAGTTAGAAGGTTCATCCTTAGTCAGTTGGCCACTCAGTTGGCAGCCAGTTAGGAGTTACCCAGTAATCAGTATCATTTACCCGCTAGCCCAATCTGTCCTCACTTCGACGATGGTATGTGCAGGTTGGGTGATATCGCTCAAAATATGCTCAATATATCCATTAATTCCAAATAAATAATTCCCAAAACTGTGACAAAGTGAGCCGAAAGAACGGCTGTGAAAACCAAATAACCAAAACCTCAAAGGCAACCTGAAGAGAAATGTAGTGAATAAAATCAGTGCGACAAAGAATAACAATTAAAAAATAAAATAAATATAAGCCTCTTAACAAATACCACATTTTTTAATTACATTAATGGATTTATTGTTTTATATGCTAGACTCTATGTATTTTATTTTATTAGGAATAACTTTTATTTTATTAAGTTCTTGTCCAAGAAACCTCCCATATAAGTTTTAGCCCTTATTAGTTTAACCTTTTTGATTTGGATTATATAAAATACTAAATGTACTTATTATATATTAAACTTATTTATTAAATATAAAAAACAGTATTTATAGTAATTATTTGAGTTAACTTTATTACTTATTTTACTTATGCTAAACTCAATGCATTTTATTTTATTAAGATTCATTTATTTCTCAGTATTTTCTCCAAGAAATCTCTTTTATAAAATTTAGCTAAAATATTAAATGTACTTATTAAATATTAAACTTATTTATTAAATATAAAATACAGCAATTATTTGGGTTTACTTTATTACTTATTTTACTTATGATAAACTCTATGTATTTCATTTTATTAAGAATCATTTGTATTTTATTAAAATCTTCTCCTAGAAATCTCCCTCTTCTATTATTAATTTAACCTTTCTGAATTGGATTTAGCTAATATATTAAATGTACTTATATGATATTATTATTTATTATATATTATTATTTAATATTAGATACAGTAATTATTTGAGTTCATTTATTACTGAGCAAATATATTTATTTTATATATATAATTACTATAAGTAGCTTAAATTATTTTACTCAACTTGTTTATTCCTTTTACTTTGCTATTGTTTCTTTATTTCATAACCTCTACACTTCTGATAACTAAGCCAAAAATATATTTTGTTCCCTGAATAGAAATTCAAAATCTAGCCCCAATTAAAGCAAACGAATAGAAGAAGAAATTAAAGTCTGACAAAGTAAATAACAAATTAAAATGCTCGAAATTCTAAATTAAACATCGAAAATCGAAGCGCTGCGGCAACAAACCTTTGGAAACCTTCCGAAAAAAGAAAACCGAATGCAAGTCAAAGATATAACCAATAAAACGAACTAAACTAAACGCAAGTAACCGGAAATGAATCTGAAACAGTGACGAAGTGTGGCATAATTTTCGGAGTGCCCCGAGGCGAAGTGGCCAGAAGTGCAGCGAGCCGCGCGGCTGTGCCTTAAATGAAATTAAACGAAATTAAATAAATATGTTGAAGGAAGAAATTGTGCGATTAGTGGCCCCTGACCCCTGGCCCACGACGAGCCCCGTCCCCTGTCCCCGTTGACCGCAGCGCTAGAGTGAATTGTGTCCGTTTCCCCCGACCCAAAGTATGAAAATTCCCCCACAAACCGGAGAAATGCGACGCCCTCATCCGAACCCGATTCCGCATCACCAGCAACCGGAGCGGACTGTGGCCGCGGACTGTTCCCGCCCGCTCCTGGCAGCGGTACAGTCCCGCTCCTCCTCCGCCGGAGGAGCAGCCAGCCATCAACGCTGAACACCCGGGCCGCCATGCAGCGGGCCAAGGCCAATCCTCTGAAGCGGCTCCATCCGCACTCGCCACTGGCATTGTAACTTAAATTAAGGGTAAAATATCGCAAATGGTATTGGTGCAAAAACACAAACAAAAAAATCAAAAAAGAATAAACCAAATAATAAATATCTATGAACATTTCGCCCCAAATCAAACAGAACATTTAAGAACTTAATTAATTTTTAGTAGAAACTATGAAAAAACGAAAGTTAAGTTCAGGCAGTTAAGAGCTCAGATAAAATACAGTGAAGCTGCAAGCTTATTAGTTTTGTTGAATGCTTAAATCTAACTATTATTTTGTATTTCTTATCAATATAATTTAATTGAAGCTAATATTAGTCAATAGATTTTATTGTGGAAAGCATATTATTTTCTTTTGCAGCTAAGAAAATTCCAAAGACTCTTGCATTCATATTAATTTAATTACGCGAAAAGGTCAGCTCTTTTATATTACAGATTATGCTTTATGATACCTCTTAATATTTTATGAGGTAATTTTATTTGCTTGAATTTTTGTACCTTCTGTAAAACGCTTATTTTAATTACGCTTGCAGCTTGTGACTTGCCAGCCCCACTCACCTGCTTATAAATATTAATCCGATAAATTCACAAAACAGCTCGCAATTAGCCACGAACTGCTTAGCCTGATCTCGTCCTTAGTACTTGAGTTAGGCAGAATCTTGAAGAAGTAGGGCCTGTGAACTCTCCCCTATTTTCCACAACCATTTCAGCCTACCATCTGAAAATTCGACCAGATTACTAATCACACACTTACGTTGCGCCCCGTGCCTTCGTCTGCTTTTTGCTTGCAGGTTACACCATATCGAGAAGTTATCCAATGAGAAAGCCGCTTAAATTTTGGTAAGTCCTGCACCTTTATCCCTAGCTTTAAGTCCGGCGGCCAGTCTTGGTCTAATGAAACGCCTTTGTGCCTGAGTGGACTTCATTTTTTAATTAGAAAGTCAACACACCCGCACACACTCACACACTCGGAGCGGGCAGGCAGGGGTCCGAGTATCCTTAATCGAAAAGTGCTGCCATATGGAGAGGCGCCTTTGTGAGCGGCAGGACACAGCCCTGTGCTCGCTCGTCGTCGTCTGTGTTTGCCTTTGTTTATTTGTGTGCTACTTAAGATGAAATGGCAAAGAAAACTGACAGAGATGGTTGTTGGGTTATTAGGAGCGGGCGGTGCCCGGCCCGTGTCCGTTTCAATTTCTCCCACCAAGCCGGCGCAGTCCGGCCCCTCACGCAGACATTTCTTTGACTTTCCCCAAGCCCCTTCTGGGAGAAAATAAAAAGGGAAACAAACAGTGGCGTCTGAGCTAGAAGAAGGCCAGAAGAGTGTAGGGAGCGCAGTGCAGCGGCGGAAACGGAAATTGCTGAAGTTGCATGTGTGTGCCGAGTCCTGGGCCACGCTCGTGTGAGTGTGGGTGTAATGATGCGCCGTGTTATCCTTTTGCTGACAGCAGACGCCGCTAGTTGCTGCGTTGTTGGATTTACAAGCAGGCTGCAATTATTTTCAGCTTAAGCGACAAAATAGAAGGAAGCCAGTCTTAAGCATTTCCCATTTCCCAGCCTCGTTATTATCCAGCTCGATACGCCGTGCAAATGAGTTTGCTGCTGTTTTTCCTTGTTATTACCAACTTCAGTGCTGCCTGTGTTGTTTTTCCCCAACCCGCAACTCCCTCTCCCCCGTTTCGTTCCGTTTAATTCAAGAACTTTGGCCTTACGGCTTGAGTTACTCATGTGAACCGGTCCCAACCCCTAGCTCGCTGGCTCGCTGGCTCGCCAGTTTTCTTTTCAGTGCTCTTGTGCCGGCATAAGTAAGTGCACCTAAGGCTACTTATGAAAAATGCAAAATTAAAGTTGACTTTTAGGCGCACATTGCCTGGCCCAGGTCCTTACACTGAAGGAAAACTGGGGAGACTGTTTCTTGGCTCTAAGAAGAGTTTTTAAGTAACAACAACCTTAACTATATTACGTTTTGCTACAAGTTATAACACTAAAATCTTTCAATCTTGAGGCTTAATTAATTATAGATTGGAATTACTTCTTAGATTTATAGAGATAATACATTTATTTTTGTATAATATAAAAATATATTTTTTAGAAAGTCTTTTCTTAAATTAAAATGGAAAGCATTCTAAATACTTATTATTTCAATCTAATTAGCTCTAGAAAGAAAGAACTTTAAGGCGTTTTCTACAGTATAAACTAAAACAAGTTAATTTTATTAAAATAATTAATAACATTCAATTTTTTAAGAGAAGTTCAAGTTTAACATTCTAAGAAATTAAGAAGAAATCTTACGCTGCCCAAATGAATACTCTTCATTTATTTATGCCTCTTTGAATAGACCAAGTACAGACCCAACATTTCCCTCCCTAAAATTTTTCCTGTGTGCATTTTCCGCCGCCCCCGCTCTCCTCATCCCTGCGCAAGTCTTTGGCCAAGTTGCTCTTGTTTTGTTTCGTTCGCTACCAAGAAAGTTTCACTGCGAGCCACACGAAATATTTAGCACATTGTGCGGAACTTTGGCCAGCATCCAGGTGGAAATGTCATGTAGAAAGTTTCGGGCCTCGGAGTCCGGAGAGCGGACCTTTCGCCATGCACGGCCAACTCCTCTGATGGTCGGCCGGAAATCGTTTTAAGAACGGAAGTGAAAATTTCTACCATGCAGCTGGAGCGCAACCATCTAAATATACATCTATGCCTCTAACGTCCAGTCCGCTGCTGGCCCTCGAACAATCTCTTATTGAAGCCGAACAATAAAAGTGCCAAGAGCCGGGCGGCGGGGCAGGGGGGGTGGCTTGGTACAGGGGCAGACCGAAACGCAAATTCATTCAATTGCAAAAAGAAAATTACCCCAAAACGCGGCGGCACAGAAGCAGAAAGAGACAGAGACATGAGCGCAACAAGTCGCAATGATTATCTGGAATTAAATAAAGCACACACTCGCCTCGCCGCATATACATACTATATGCCGATTCAGATTCCGATGTCGGGCAATATGCGACTTGGGCCGGCCAATGGCAGCGCTCACTTGAGCGCCGGCCAAAGTTGCACGCCTCGCTGAGCAAATGTCGCGGCTCCATCCGCTGACCCCACTCCACGGCCCACGGCCCACGGCCCACAGTCCGCCTCCCAAGCCACCCCACACTCGGGTGCTGCCTCCTCCCCCGTCCAGTCGGAACCAGAGCAGTCTGCCCGGTTCCGTTCTATTCCGTTTCGAGCGCTGGAAATTAAGTCAGCAAATGACTTGTAGAATATCAACACATGTCCAGTCGGCGGATACCTTAAGTTTGCCAAGGGTTGATGCACTTTCACGAGCGGCATGCACAAATACATAGTATTTTTCACAGTATTTTGACAGAATAATAGAATATTACATACATATAAGATGACATTCCGTAAAGATAAAAGTTGGAAATTATTTTGACAAAATAATAGAATATTACATACAAATAATAATAATAATAAGCAAGAGAATATAAATAAAAATAAATAAGTGATATGACATTCTATACAGAAAAAGTTAGAAATTAAAATCGAATTCGAAAAGGTTTTAATAATAAATATACACACATACCTCGCTATACGGCCGCTTTTTATAAGGCGTCTCACTATAACGGCCCTTTCGAGTTACGACCTAAAATGTTTCACTAAAACTTCAAGACTACTTTTTGCTATATTGATTCATTATACGGCCTTTCGTTTTACGGCCAAGTTTCGTCGAGTGTGTCTAGGCCGTAAATGGAGGTATTGGTGTATTTATTTATTTTAGCTTAGTTGTATCACTCATCAGAAGCATATTCCCTGGGTTTTAAGACTTCCAATTTATTAGCAATTGATTAACATATAATTTAATTTATTAAAACTCCTCTTAGTACTTGTACTATTATTATTGTACTTATTGACACCATTCACCCCTAATGTGTCTAGGCCGTAAAGCGAGGTATTGGTGTATTTATTTATTTTAGCTAATTTATGAGTGATACAGAAGCTTTTTTTTTTCTTAGGTTTAACTACCAATTGATTAACACTTATTTTAATTTATTAAATCTCTTTAATAACCGTCTATTGTACTTATTAGTACTTATACTATTATTATTACCATTCACCCAGTCCCTTGCCTCATTTTATAAGTTCTCTTAAGGGTATCCAAGGGTATCCCTATATTCGGTGTGCTGGCTAGACACTCGATCTGTCTTGTTTTTGTGTCGCCTATTTCGGGCTTGGACAAACTATTGCAACAGATCAGCGGTCGAGCAGCAGCCAGGCGAGCAACAAGATAATCAAGTGTAATTTATTTCGTATTTGGTGCGCGCCATGCATGAGTACGAGTACGAGTACCACGACAAGTGCGAGCACGAGCATCTGTGCGATGGCATCTAGTCATGGGCACGGGCATCTGGTATCTGGTATCGAGTATCTAGAGAGGCACACACTCACACACACACACACACGCGATGAGACACCCATTCGCGACGGACTTACATAAACAAGCAGGCGAATCAAGCCTCAGCCCAACCCCCAAAAACTGGACCGGATGCACGAGCACTTGGCGTGAGGCGGGCGGCGATCTGGCCTGAGTCGATCTGGTCTGGAATCATTCAAGCATCCCCTGCCCGGGTTCTAGCCCCGATCTAGCCCTATTCGCTGCTACCTCGATCGCTCGACTGCACTGGCTCAGAGCTGCACTTTAAACTAATGCAAGGCCCTAAAAATTTAATTGAAAGGTCTCTGCTTATAGGAATATAATCACTGAGGCTTGACTTAACTTTTAAATATTAATATTATTAATTATTATTCAGATTATCTCAAGTAACATGGTTATTATTTGTCAAGTGTAGTCTCAAGCGGAAGCTCAGTGGTCTCATTCGCATCGATAGCCGCTTTCCACTTTCCCACGTGCTCTGGTCCACAACAAGTGGTCGAGACACACCCTCATCCCCTGTCCCGTACCCAGGCCATGCCCCCATCCATTCCCCATCCCCCTTCGTCCGGCATGCAGCACGCACCAAAGAGGCAGCACAAATACGTATTAAAACGTTAATAATATGCGAGGGCCAACAACTCATGACAGCCTCGGCCCGCGAAAGTTGGCGGGTGCGATGAAAGCCACAGACAGAGCAGCCCGGCCGGGCCAGGTGAAGGTGCCGGTGCCGGTGTCGGTGCCGGTGACGGTGCCGCTGCCTGTCCAGCGCAAATCTTTCAAGAGTAGTTCCGCTTTTTTGTTGTGTCGCAGTCACGGCGACACTTCCGCCGGCGGGTGAGCCGCGCTGAAGTTGTTCATGGTAGGAGTCAGAGTCAGAGCCAGAGGTGCAGGTGGAGGTGGAAGGGCCTGATGTCACCAAGAACTCTGCGGACCGCACCTGGGCTGCAGAGGCAGTGCTCGCAGAGATTTCGGCCCTCTGATTATCTTCATATTGTTTACAATTAAAACAATGACAGCTCGCCGGGAAGGGAGGAGGCGTTAAATGTGCGGCACAGGCCAAGTTGAGGCCTCCCCCGACTACCGACTCCCAACTACCGACTACCGACTTTCGGTAATTACTTTCGGGCCGGGCGGAAGTGCTCACCATTTTGTTTGTTTGTTGTTTCCTCGACTTTATTTCTTACTGCGTATTGGCCAGCAGCGTGGCCGTAATAATAATGCTCAAAGTTTCTGGGGGCTGGGTCCAAAGTTTCGTTCTGCCAGTTGAGCAGGCTCAATGTGAGTTGTTCCGGGGAACGGAAGGCCTGGGGTACCTACCGAATATGGGCATGGGCACGGGTCTGGGCAGTGGGTGTATTTCTTTGCGCTTCCATAAGCAGCGAATTGTTATTTTCTATATATTCTCCGGTCAGAGGGAGACAGAGAACTGATTTCGCCGCGCTCCGCCTTTGTTGACTTGACTGTGACTAAGTAGGGGAACGGCACAATCTACACTCACTTGCTAGATAGGGAGAATTTCATTGGCTGCCTTCTCTTCTGGAAGAAAGCCGGCAAGTTGATGAGCTGATTGCCGTGGGTAGAAAGAATTTCATTGGCTGTCTTGTCTTCTGGAAGAAACACCTACCAAAGTCTATTGTCTCAGCCCCTGAAAGAAGGTTTTTCCATTTATATCTTCTACACAAGCAAGAGTTAGAAAGTAGACCCCTAATAGGGGTCCAGATACTTACCGCACTGGCTATAATTTCAATGGCTTTCCCTCTCCTGAAAGAACCTCTTCTACATAAAAGCCCTGCGACCACAGAAAGTTTGACCAGCCGAGGCTGTAATCAATAAATCACTTCAAGGTTTTCTTAATTAAAACTTTTCCCTTGCACCAAACCACAAAAAGACTTCGTTCGTCCGCTGGAACATACTTGTAGAATAAACTTTTTACACAATCTATGGGAAAAAAGGACAAAAAATTGATTAACTGCCGGGCGACCACAGAAAACAAGCAAAGTACAAAGAGTGCACGAGGACATCGGCTAAGGACGCACACAAGCCGAGATCCGAACCCTTTCCAATAAGGAAAAGTTTCAACTTGAGCAAGAAAAGTGCAAGCCGAAGAAGACACCCAATAAGGGGCGGGAGGACTCGAAACTAAAGCCGGCCAAAGCGGAAAACTATTAAGCGCTTAAGTCAGCCGGAAAATGAGACAAAATAGTTGGCCAACTAAGCTCGGGCTGAGACCAAAGTTGAGGAATATGCAAGCCATTAATTAAGGGTTGCGGCACACGGGGAAGTCACGGAAAGTCCTTGGGACGGGGGCGCCGAAAAGGACATTCGAAATCGCTTCAGACTAATTGGCAAGCGCGAGCGGAACAGGACAAAAGAAACAGCCAAGCGAAGGCGAAAAAAAGATGAAAAGCCTGGAAAATATTTCTTAAGCGACCGCAAAGGGCAAGCGAAAGGAAAAATGTGAAAAATCAAAAGAAGCGCCAACCCCACTTGACATCTCAGCAGGTTAAGTCCGGGCCCAGGACTCGGTAACAGTTTCTTGTGGCACTTCTTGGCCGTAAAATATTTACCCAGTGTAAACAATACAAGTCGAGGGAAGTGGCTACAGGCAACCTTTTGTCACTGCCAAATCTCTGCTGGCCATGAAAACTTGGCTATTGACATAATTGTGGGCGGCAGTGGAGGTCGGTCCCGGACTCCGAGCCCAAGTCACACTCAAGGCGTTGCCGGCAGACACTTGAAGGCGGTGCTGCTGCCCCCGCAAAACCGAAGACGAATCCACCCTCAATTGGAAGTCAAGGGTCCTGGCAAGACGCCGCCCGGCTTACACTCTGGGCCAATTTAGCGCCCACCCCTCGGTCCTTGGCCGACATGGGTTTAAGTTGCAGTTACAGTTAAACTTTCATTTACATGCTCGTTACGAGTTATTGCCGCAAATTAGCCAGGTCCTTTGTTCTGCGAGACGCTCCTGATTAGCCCCAGAGATGGCTTTCTTATTGGCACTTCCGGGCGAAACTTTGCGGAGCATACTTTCGGGCCGCCTGGCACTCGGAGTTGGGAAGGATGGATGGACCTGGACAGCGCTATCTTATCGGAGACGGATCCACTCGGTCCTTGATAAACCCACCGACTCGACTGTCGCCAGAGTCTCTATCTAATCGATGGCGCGCTTTTAGTTAAATTATTGACTCGACCCGTTTGCCCAGGCACTTTTATTTGCTTCAAGTACTATTCGGATTTATCAGGCTCGTCTATATAAGCATATATCTGTAGCTGTATCTGTATCTGTATGATATCTATAAATGCGAGTGCGGTTTACCCTTAAAGCAAACAATCGAAGCTCTGCTCCGCTCTAGTCCCGTGCAAATAGACCGCGAGTGTATTGTTTGCATTTCGGTTGTGGCCCAATCTTATCGGCGGCGATGGCGGTGGCGGAGCAGGAAGGGGTTAATAGCAGGAAGGGAGGTGGGAGCGGAAGGTGGGCGAAACTACTTGCTCGTGGGAGAGACTTTTCCGAGGAGTGGGCCTGCACATTAATGCACTTTAGCCGGCAGTCTAATTTATGTGCGACCTGTTACTTTCCTCCCGCCACCAGTCAACGAATTAAACGCTCTGCTTCCGCTCCCAATAGGTCCAATCAGTCCTTGGCCAGCACCCTAACTACCCCTGGATACGTTGCCACCACCGGGCCAGGTAACCCACCCTCTCTGCCTTCCTTCCTGTCCTTTTCCCAACTCGGTTCCCACCGAAATAGGCGTTCTGCGGAATTTCCCGCTTATTGGTTTCTTTCCGGATATTGTTATGTTCGGCGGCGAACGCCTTTTCCTTCCGCCGCTCGACGCCTTCGAATTACCACCTCAACCCCCGGTGGGTGCTGGACTTGCCTCGAAAAGTGCAAAATGATTGCGGTTCCAGGTTGCCCAGTCCACATCCTCCTCCTCCTCCTCCTGCTCAGGTGTACTCACTCCCAACCCTGCTCTCCTAATGTCGAGGCAACACGCAAACTAAATTGTTGCTGTCGCTGCCTCACCTGGGAACCCCTTTAGCGGTCCTGCCAATTGGTTAACTCAGTTCGCTTCCTGATCGCTTCCATTACTCACTGTTACACAGTCACTTCCTTTTCATTTAAATTAGACACGTTTTATTAATTTATGAGTACATCCCGAGCACCTACTAATCTTCTTATCCATCTTATTATAAGGACTCTACTTTCTACTATTTTTGAATCCCATCTGATATGTAGAACTAAGTAATATCAACAATGCTTTCTTTCATTCACACTCAATAGAAGTGTACTTTAAGATGTAATTTAAAATCTAAAGAGCTTCAGCGATCGTCTTTATTTATTTGATGGTTGATATGTTCAGTCAAGGACAGTCAGGCTCAAGTTCAGTTCAAGACGATCCCCTCTGCTCGCAACATATATTCATTTAACGGTTATACTAGATTTTAGTCGATTTCATAAAATATACCACTAGACACAAGATCGCTGGTCCGCACTATCACTTATGGGTCTACGGGCGGGCCCTGATCTCTCCTGCTCCCTTGTGGGTCTGGCCGCACACCTGGCTATTTGGTGAGGTTCTTGCGCTGCTCGGTGACGTCCTTCTCGTTCAGGTGGATCACCCGGCGGCCGAAGCGGGCC
The DNA here is from genome assembly GCA_008042775.1 of Drosophila pectinifera. Classification (NCBI taxonomy): domain Eukaryota; kingdom Metazoa; phylum Arthropoda; class Insecta; order Diptera; family Drosophilidae; genus Drosophila; species Drosophila pectinifera. The sequence continues at coordinate 81,510 of VNKC01003457.1, forward strand.
GTCAGCTTGGAGAAGAAGCCCACTCGGGAGGCGGGCTTGGTGTCATCGGCAGAGAGTGGTGGCGTCTGGTAGTTGTCGTCCTCTCCAGGGGCTCCGCTCCCGGCGCCGGCTCCCCGCTTGCCATTGCGCCCCTGGCCAAAGTGGAAGGTGGACCGCACAGCGTGCTGCCGGGTGAAGGGCTTGTCGGAGGGTCTTTCGGTCGCTCCCGCTCCCGCGCCCTGAAGCCGATCCAACAGCCGCCCGCCGATGGCCGGTGACTTGGGCACCAGCAGGGGAGAGCCGGCGACAGGTTCTGCCTTCTCGTACAGCGTGGTGGGCCTTCTGGAGACTCCCTGAGCTGTGCCTGGGGTTTGGGAAGCGGAGTACTGGAAGCGCGGCGGCGTGTTGGTGAGCTTCTGGGCCTGGGCCAGCTGGCGCTGGGCACTCAGCAGAGTGGGCTTCACGTCCACGGCGGCACTGGCCGCTGCTCGCTTGGACTGGCTCGTGGGCTCGGGTCGTCCTTGGCCGCTCGAGTGACTGGTGGCCTTGCGGGCAGGTGTGCGACGGGTGGGCTTGGCCGGCGGACCCGCAGGAGGCGTCGAGGTGGGCGTGATGAGGGCGTTCGTCACGCGGGGCGCAATGGGGCGACTAGTTTGGGCCTGGATGGGCGGCGGACTGTTGTCCATGGCCAGGGTCACCTGGGCTATGGTCACAGTGGGCGTGGTGATCGATGTCAGTGGCAGGCCTGTCGTAGGAGGCGTGCTGCTCACGTCGCCCGAAGAGCGCGCGTGGCGCTGCGAGGACCGCGGCTTGGCCACGTCGAGGAGCATGTAGGTGCAGTAGATGTCGTCGAAGTGCTGGCCCTTCACCGACTTGACCACGTCGCGGTGCTTGTGGCCCATGGTCACCAGCAGGTCGTAGCGGGTGGGGTCCTGCAGGTCCAGCGGCTTCTCGCGGTACACTCGCAGGCGGTCGCTCTCGTCGTGGCCCAGGTTGATCCACTTGTCGGACATGACGGCCGACAGGGAGGTGCGCTTGGCGGGATTCAGGACCAGGAACTTGCGCATCAGGTTCTCGCAGTCCATGGAGATGTAGTAGGGAACGCGGTACTTGCCCCGCAGGACGCGGTCGCGCAGCTCCTTCAGGGTGCCGCCATCGAAGGGCAGGGAACCGGAGACCAGGGTGTACAGCACCACGCCCAGCGACCAGGCGTCCACCTCCGGGCCGGCGTACTTCCGGCCCATGAAGAGCTCCGGCGCCGCGTACGGCGGACTGCCGCAGAAGGTCTCCATGTGGGCGTTGGGATCGAAGGTGTTGCCGAAGCCAAAGTCCGCGATCTTGATGTTGAGGTGCTGGTCGAGCAGCAGGTTCTCGGCCTTGAGGTCGCGGTGCACCACGAACTTGCTGTGGCAATACTGAATGGCGGACACCAGCTGCCGGAAGATCACCCGGGCGTCGCGCTCGCGCATGCGCCCGTTCTTCACCAGATGATCGAAGAGCTCGCCCCGGCTGGCGTACTCCATCACCAGGTAGAGCGTGCGCTCCGACTCGATCACTTGGAAGAGGCGAATAATGTTCGGGTGGTTCAGCAGCTTCATGATCTTGACCTCGCGGTACAGCTTCTGGCGGGCGCTCGTGTTCAGCTGCGTCTTGTCGATCACCTTGATGGCCACCTCCCGGCCGGTGGGCACGTGCAGCGCCAGCTTCACCTTGGCGAAGTTGCCCTTGCCCAGCGTCTTGATGATCTTGTACACGCCGTTGCCATTGCCGTTCACGTACGACTGGAACTTGAGCTCGGCGGTGCCCCCGTCGGCGACATCCTTGCCAGTGGCGGTCGCGGAGGTGGAGGCGGAGGCAGTCGTTGCAGTCGCCACGGTGGGCGTGGCTGGTTGAGCCACGGCGCCAGTGGTCATGATGGTGCCCGGCGCAAGCGCAGGGAGATGTGGATCCGGTTCGTTCTCCTTGTCGGCAGATTTGTATATGTTCCCAGCTGTCATCGGTGCCGGGTCTGCTGATACTTTTTCCACTTCTAGCACTACTTTCGCCGCACTCTCGTTAGTCAGAGCTCCCAAACTGTTCTCCAGCGACATTATAATGCTTCCAAATCCGAGTCTAGGCTGGAGTTTGAGGGCCCAGTCGAAGGCTGCTTGGTTGGGTTGCTTGCAGGATCTCCGAGTGTGCCGGGCACGCGTCGTTCGTTGGCAACTGGCGCCTCCCCTCAAGGTGAAACGGGACGAGTGGTTCCTCGTCAGTCATCCGTCATCAGCCGGCGGTGTTGCGGTGTTGTTTGCACATCTGCTCGATTTCGACACCCTTAGAGCTTTAAGATAAGACCCGAGCAGTTTCAACCCTCAGCCACCCCGGGTGCCGTGCATGGCTGATAAGCGGCTCCTGTCGTCCTGCTCCTTGCGCCAGGATCACTTTGTCTCGAACCCCGACCGCATGAGTTGGAATTCCTTTCGGGAGGCGCTATCACCAACCCCCTGCTGGCGTGGCACGAGCCCTTTGTGATCCTTCGCTCCGATCGTGTGCCCCTGTTCGTCCTTGTTTGCTAGTCGGCGAGGATACGTCCCAGCTGGTGTTCGGTTTCCTTAGCAGTCAGCGAGCAGCAGCTGCCGTCTGCAGGGAAGAGAGAAGAGAGTGTCTCGATGAGAGGTTGCCTTTTCAATTGGAAACTCGTACATTGGAAGGGGTCTTAGGGGAAGCCATTGGGAATTAATGGGGCGGTATTTCTGATTCTCTAACCCGCAATTAATGATACAATAGGGAAATCTTTTGAAGCTCTACGGACTTATTCCTTACTATATCCTTACTATATCCTATTTATCATACTTATACCTATAAAATGCTTACATTGTATGGGTAATTCTTTGAGGATCATGGTCACTAGAAATTATCAATATAAATTATCATATTGATAATTCCATTTATAAAAAGTGTGCAGAATGCAGTCATTGGTAAAATGGTCTAATTATAGATTATCTTTCCTAATTTATATTTATTTGGATAAATGGTATAATTTTGTATTTCCTATTATAATTTATATTTATATTTCCCCATTTAGATATATGTTTAGAAAAATGCAATTGTATAATTAAGCCATTGTATAGTAAAATGCGAACTTGATCGATGATAAGAATAGTAAATGGGACTAAAATAAACTATAATCCTAGAATACTAACCAAAAGGGTTATTTTGTTTAATAAAGAACCATTAGCAATTTAATATTTTTAATCTAGAAACTATAATTGTAAAATTATTGGTAAAATTTACCATGTAATTGTAAATGTGTGTGTAAAATTTACCATGTATTTTACCAATCAATATTACTTTCTCATTATTGTTTTGTATTATTGTTTACTAATTTCTCCATTTAATCTATAAGATTTAATCTCATAATTTATAAATTTTGTTAAGTTATTACCCCATTGACATGTTAAAAGGGAATAATTAATAATTTAATGAGTGTTAAATGTCTCTCTTTTCACCGCACTTTGTACCACAGTGCAATAAGTGATTTGCTCTTCCCCCGGACCCTCTCGTATACCTTCCCTGTAGCCGAGTAAAACTAATCTATCCCTTTGTGCCGAGTCATTTTCTTTGCTTCTCTCTGTTCTTCCCACTTTTTGCATGTCCTGCCGATCTCTACCTACACATACGCACACAGTTACCTATGGGGAACTACCCCAGTGGATTTTACCTACCTCTAGCTACACAGGGATTCGGATACGGATTCTGGCGGAACAAAAAAAACTAGAACTACAACTACAAAGGAACGGGTCCTTAATCTGCCTTTTCTTTTCTCCCGACCTTTCGTTCGCTCGCTCGCTTGCGCTCCTCTCTTTGCCTTTGCCTTCGGGTTCGTGTAACAATTTCAGGTTTCGCTGCCTGCGCTCCTTTGTGTGTGTGCGTCCTTGATCCTTGCCTGACTTGTTGTTGTTTTGCTGGCTCTCGTCATCCCTCGTCTCCTTTGGCCGCCGCTCTCCGCTTCCTTTTTCTGCTCCTTGCCTTGCCCGGGCGCATATGTGAGTGTGTTGTTGTGAAATAATTCAATTGCAGCTGCCACTTTTGGCCTTTGTGCTTATTACTTTTGCCTGCTCTTCTCTGCTCCGTTCCCTTTCGTCTTCTACTCGTTCCCTCTCTTTCGCAATTAAAAAGAATAACAACAACAGAGCGTTGTGTGTGGAAATTCGCCACAACAACAAATACACACAGCTCTTAATTCTGGGAAATTGTGATCTTGGTGAGCTCTTAGTTGGGTTTTAATCGCTCCCCTTGCACGCCCCCCGCGACAAGTTCAATGCACCCCACCTAGGGGTCACCCCCCACCGTCGCCCCACTTTCCAACGCCCCTCTCGCTCTCTGCGTTTTCCCAAGACACCAACAAACAACACATGGCAACATATGCGGGTCTCCCGTCTCGCCTTCTTCTTCCCCCTTGTGTTTCTCTCTCGGCTCTAGCCGTGAGATCTCCGCCTCTCTGCGTCTCTGCCTTTCCTTCTGCTTCTCTTTTACTTCTTTTTTGCTTTGTCTGCGCCTTTGGCCTGCTTCTTCTATTTTGATTCTGGCTCTCTGGCCGCTCTGGCACCCTACTCTCCCTTCTCCAAACTTCTGGCTCCGCTGAGTCATCATCGGCTACTTTGGGGACATTCAGGCGCCGCCGTCGCCAAGTCCATTGTCCCGCTGGACTGCCCACACACGCCTGGATACACACACACTTGCTGACCTTATTCTTCAGCTGGCCAGCTCCCCGCGGAATCGAAGCCATTAAGAAGACGCCCCCTTGAAGACAGCACACACCAACTCTCGGGGGATCGCTTATCTAACAAAGCGTACCCAGTTAATTACACACTTTACTCACAATCAAAAACGAATTAGCGTTAATCCAGAATCCAGAAGGCAGACAGCACAAACAGACCGCAGAAAAGCGCGGCGTCCAGTGTATCTGCAGAGCGAGAGCGAGAGCGAACTGGCGGATACGTCGTTTCTTCGTCGTCGAACTGAACGCACTGAAGCCAATCCCGAAGACAGGTCTTAGAGCGTCTCAGACGGGCTGTGGTGAGAGCGCGAGAGCGGAGAGCATCTTCAGCGCATTTGCTTCTTCGGCGCTCTTCTTCACGCTCACTCCGCTCTTCCTTCGCTCTTGCGTTCACTCGGCCACTCTTCCACTCACTCGCCGCTGAAGGTCGTTTCCTTGAGCACTTCTTGCCGCCTGACGTCACTACCACGAAGGGGAGGGCGAGCACACCGCTCGAGTGCTTCTTCGGCTCATTGTTGGTTCGTGTCTTTGCGGCGAATTTGCGCCGAACTTGGCTCGCCTTTGTTGTCTTCGTCTTCGGCTGCCCTCGGCTGTGGTGTGGGTTTTCTTGCGGCGGTGTTCGTGCCGCCACCCGGCTCGCCATTCGTCACTAGTGTGGGAGCAGCCGAGGGCCCGTCTGTCTGCGTTTTATTGCTATATTGGTGTGTGCACCAATAAGAATCGGCCACCCCCACCCCCTCCGCTCGCTAGGGAATGATTAAAAAGTCGCCACAACAAATAATAATAATAAAGTGCATTTCTTTGGCCGGCAAATATCTTTCTGGCTTTCATTTGGCATCTGGCATTAAAATGAGAAAGCCAAATGACAAAGTAGGCGACGGGCGGGGGATAGACCCGCTGCTGATGATTGTAATAACGGTTTCTGTGACTCCTCCCCGCTGCCCGATCCATTCCGTCCCCCCTCCAAGGCAGGGCCGTAATTAAAAAGCTTTCGGACATCCTTCAAGCCCCGGCGCAGTGTTATCCTGCTGGCTTTGAGATGGCAAATGGTCCCGACAAGGACAAGTAAAGCGAGTATTCCCAACAAGTACTTATCAAAGCCTGGAAAGTACAGTTTCCTTTGACTTCCAGCCTGCTTTTTGCACTTATATACATTAATTCAGCTTCATTTTGGCTTAAATTAATATGGCACAGTCACAGTTCCCTAATCTAACTTCACTTTCCCTGCAAACAACAGTCAGATAAGTCTATATATATATATTCTCAATGAATTTGAGCATTCAAGAGGCTTGTTTTGAAGTCCATTTGCATGCCAACAAGCCGGAGCAGCCAAGACAAGTAGGCCAAAGTAACATGTTAATGGCCAAGCGGGTAATTCGGCATGCGGCCGATAAGGCCTTTGGCTTGGGGTAAAGTATCTGCCAGATACCCGTGGCACGCTCGCCAGCTGACGCTCCGAGGAAACTGAGGAGATTCAGGCCGACAAATCACAGTTGGCCACAAAAGGACACGCGCCACCTGACCGGGCTGCAACAAGGATGCCTCAAGGAAGTGCCAGCGGTTCTTCGGCAATATTTGATCGTGCTGAATGCGAAAGAAACAGATTGCAACTGCAGCTGACTTCGGCTGGGGGACAAAGGATCTGCGGCGGACAAAGCAGCCGCAGGATATGCGATACAGCCACTTTTGCACATGGCCCCCGATGAGTTATGGACACGGATTCAGCGTCTTGACAGGCGAATGCGGGTGCATATCGATTTCCACTCCTTGGCTCCGTGATCTGCATTTTTGCGTCCTCCTTGCAGCATCGGGAAAGGTGCAAAATGCAGGACGTGCCGCAAGTTGTGTGCTCCGACTTAGGGACTTAATTGGGTTGGCTGCTGCGCCGGAGACCAGAGTCGATATTCAATAATAGCACAGCTGCCGCGCTGCCTTTAAATACACAAATTAACCCGTCCAGACAACGCTTCCTTGGAAAGTGTCAAATGCAGCCTCCGATCAAGGACCTAACAATGGGAAATGCATCTCAGAGGACAATAATTCAGGAATCGCAGTTTCCAGCTGTCTGGAGTGGAGGAAGGCTGGGGAAACTCTATGATTTTCATTAAGAAAACTCCTGATTTTCTCACAGTTTCCCGGGGCATTCTCGCCAATCATTTGACGGCCACTCCAGCCCTTTCGGCAAATCCTTTGCACTTACTTTGCCTGGCAGGACATTCATGCATTCATTCATCCCCTGCCCCGCTACCTGCCTTTGTCAAAGAGTTTCCCTTCGCCTCGCCTCGGTTTTGTTATATTTTTGCATAGTTTTCGGCTTTGTTCCTTCCCGGGAACGGGGAGCCTGCTTAGGGATAAACAATATTAGCTGACTGAAGGATTTGCATTCCGCCCGGCATTGTCCCGACCTCGGCCGAAGAATTGTCAATAATATTTTGCCCATGCGGCACTTTCGCCCTCTCCCCCGCTCTCGTCCTGGCAGCGACACTTCTGCCCACACAGGGAATAGATAATGATGGAACTAATCCCCGCCTCGGCTCGACTTGGCTTGCACGGATTGGCCTAATTGAAAAGCAGCGGCAGCAGCGGAACGGGCCCAGAAGCAGGCCCGAATGCATTTCGGCGGCGGCGCAATTCAGAAATCTGAATTCCGCATAATGCAAGTGCATCATCTCATCTGGGCCCGGAGGCTGCACGGAGAGAAACGGGAACTGGGTTCTTATTTAGAAATTATTACCTCTTAAGAGATATTTTCATGGGAGGATAAGGTGCTTGCCTATGTCTATGCCTAAAATATATAATTCCAGAGTGAGATAAAGAGATTTTCAAGCCATTTAGAGACAGTTCATTATTATCTTATTTATTCCGAAATTAAAAAGGAAATATTTAAATAGAGTTGAGCGTTTTTAAGCTATTTTCAAAGGCATTTAGAGACAGTTCTTTATTAACTAAAGTTCTGGAATTAATTAAGTAATATTTAAAGAGAGTTGGACGTTTTCTACGTTAGGTTTCAGATACTGTATATTATTATGATGAGATGCTTTTATTTTTCACTAATTTGTATTGTATAGAGTTGAGCGTTTTTTAAGCAATTTTTATAGCCATTTAGAGACGGTTCTTTATTAACAAAAGTTCTGGAATCAAATAGGAAATATTTAAATAAAGTTGAGCGATTTTTAAACCATTTTCAATGGTTTATTTTAAGGTATAAGTATATTACTGTATATAGTACTGTATATTATTATGATGAGATGCTTTTATTATTCACAAATTTGTATTGTAGCGAGCGTTTTTTAAGCCATTGATAGATGTTTATTTTCAGGTAAAAGTTAGGCATAGAGACTGCCTATTATCACGATGATAACTATAAGTAGACTTTTCTCAGTGCCTTTAGGCCCTATTTAGGAGGCGACAGGGGCAGCTTATTAGCGAAGATTGTCAGTCAGCCGCCCAGCAACAACGGCGGCAACAACAGAAATTGATTACCAAATGTGCGCGGCTCTCGAGTGGCTTTTAGAGGCAGGGGGCTGAGGGATAGGCGGCTAATAAGCACAAAAATCCACATAGAGCAGCAATTCCTTTTAATTGAAAATCTCTCTTTAGCGTGTGTGTGTGTGTGTGTGTGTGGGGGGCGCTTCCGTTTCCCAATTTCCCCCCTTCCCCTTTTAGCTGTTTTCATTTTTGCAATTTCTTTGCGGCTGCAGTGCGTTTAGATGGCAGCGAGGGGGGCGTGGCTGCAGCTCCGAATGCATTCGATATTGCATTTTTTTCTCCGGCAACATGCAAGGATAATAAGGACTTTAGCCGGCTTGCGACTTGTGTGTTTATTTTCCTTGTTGCTGTGGCTGTGGCTGCTTTTATTTTTGGACTGATTGACTTGCCAAGCGTCCGCTTAACCGCCGCCGCTGCTGCTCTGAAGCTCACACCAGCTCCTGGCTCCTGGCTCCTGGCTGGCTCCCGTTCCCGGCCTCCTGGCAAAGTTGATTGCAGCAAGGACTTGCCTCTATATTGCGGCCCGAAAAATTGCATTGGATGCATTTGCTGGGCAAACAAACTGCCGAAACAAGAGTCATGAAAAAAGTTGAGAGCCTGCCCCCCATCCCAAGCGGAGCTCCTCCTCCGCGTAAGACTCGCTGCATGTGCACTGCATATTAGCCGAGTTGTGTCCTGAGCACTGCGTCCTGCTTCCTGCGTCCTGCGTCCTCGGTCCTGCCTCCTGAGGCCTTATTCCTGTGCCATCCTCGGCCTGTGCATTGTCCTTTTTGTCGAGCGCCTTTCCTCCCCCGCCGCCCGCGCTGTGGGGTTTTTTCTGCGGCTGCCTTTTGTTTGATTTGCGAAATTGCAATATGCTGGCTGTCTGGCTGGGCTCGACTCAACTCTCCGCCTCGCAGGTCCTTCCGAGACCCCATCCCGGGGCCAGCACACACGCAGGATAACTGCAGTTAGACTGCAGTGGCAGTGCAGCCGATTCCTGGCCAGAGATTCCTCGTTTCCAGGGCTAGGATTGGGCCTCGATTATGTTCTTGAAAGGGCAGATTAGTGCCAGTAATTTATTTAAATTGTTATTTGAATTATAAAGTGCCCCTCTTAAGGTCTTCATTATTTCTTGTATATTTATTTGTATATTTATATATATTTTTTTTGTTTTTAAAGGGATTTCATTACTAAACCTCTATTTATTAGAAATATAATCGCTAATTAAAGGAGTCTTAACTTAAGCCCTATTTTTTCCCCTATGTTTTCTACTCAAAAGTCAGTGCTATTAATCACTTAAAATCTATATTTTTGGTGCCCATTTTAGTTTGATATTTTCCTAATGTAATTAAATGCAGGACAATTGATTCCTTGGGAGAATGCCTACTATTAAGCATTCCCTTTGCCCCAACTGTGGGCTGAAAGTTGCCTGCTTCAAGTGACAGATTATCCCCATAAATATTTTAATTTGATTCATTTGCAACCACTCGTGGTGGCCCAGCCCCCCAAAGCGCTGCAGACCTGCCCCCGATCAGGTTGATGTCCAGGGCCGCTCCCTCTCCCCCGAAGCCTTTTAATTCGAGTGCGTTTTTCATCATCAACAGGAGCACTCCACTCCACTCCAGGCCCTGCCAGGACTCGGACTCGGTCGCTCCCCTCCGCGGCCAGATTTCCGTTTAGGCCGTCGTGGCTCTGTGGAAGTCTTGAGGCTACGCCGGAGACCCTTCAGCCGGCTGCGGCGGGAATGCACTGGACGCTGGTCACGACGCCGAGCAGAAATCAAACAATCAAACAAAATGAAATCGCCGGTCTGCAGCCTCGTCCTCGTCCTCGTCATCGTCCTGGTGCCTTTTTCTCCCTTTTCGCGAGTTTTTGTTGGCTTTGTTCTGCTGCTGCCTTTGTGCACACGCCCCCTCAAAATCCAGTTTTGCAGTCATCAAGTTTTGGCCTCCACCTCCGGGGATGACCGCTCCTCCCCGCCGATCCGCTTCCGGCTGCCCATGCTTCTTTGGCATGTCTTCGCATCCGTTGCAACCGCCGCTCCGGCTGCTCCTGCTGCTCCACTCCGCTGCAGTGGCTGCCAGACGAAGGAGCCACCCTTCGGGCCCGGCCCCAGCCCCAGCCCTATATATTTTATTTTTAATTAATTAATGCGAATGCAAAGTACAATTTCTACAAGGAAAACTTGTTTGCAACTCGCCGGGCGCAACCCTTTTCGGGGGCGCAGTCTCCAGCCGGGCCAGGCCCGCCCCCAGGAAGGGTCGAGCACCCCTGCCACCTGGCTGTGGCGCCTCCGAATGTGCAGCGAACGAAGCCAGAAGCCAGAAGCCGAGCGGCAGGCAGTGAAGAAATGCAGTTAATTTACTCAGAAGTAGCAGCAGGGAATTGCAGTGGGAAGCCGCCTCAAGTGGGCGCTGGGGCGGTGGGGGGGCGGGGCTGAAGAAATTGCTCTGCAGCAACTGCTGCTGCTGCAGAAAGTTGCTGCTGCAGTTTCTTTGTTTTTGTGTGCACGCCGTAATGTATGCAACATAATTTTGCGCTCTTAGCTGCCGCTGGATGAATTTTTGTTAGTACTCGGAAGGGAAAAGCTGGCAGCTGCAGGGGTGAGCAGAGTTACACAGTAAGAAAATACACTACAAAACAAGAAAATAGATCAAGACTTGAAAGAGCTTTGAATTAGTTTGTGACATTTTGAAGCCTGCATTTGGGCTCAACTTTAATTCATTTCAAATCTCCCGAAGGTGCTGAATAAATTTATTAAATATTCAATAATTAGTTAATAGTTTTTCTGTGCAGAAAGGCGAGGAGTTGCCTGGCTGGGTATGCAGTCACCTCCTTTCAGGCACAACCGAGATGTGTGTGCGTGCGTATCTGTGTGGGTATTTCTGAGGTAGTTGCCGCAGTTGAAAACTTTGCTCTGCAAGGTGCCAGGGGTCGGGGTGGCGGATAGAACCCTTACAGCACTCGGCTGTGGGCTGAGCTTTCCCCAGTTTTTCCCTCTTTTTTGGGCGCTGTAAAAATGTTGCAAAAGTTATTTCTTCACGGGTTTGGCCAGGGCTCTTAATGAAATATCTGCACGGATGCGAGTGGGCGCAGTCGGCAGCAAAGTGGTCTCCCCGGGTTACTTAATAGGGCTCACATGGGGCCTGGCAATAGACACCGTGGCCCCGACTGGCCTTAAAGCCGAATCGAGTGCCGGGAAATCGGGCTGAAAGACGACAGTTCAGCGACACGCTCCAAGGCTCCGCAGGAGAGCGGGCGCGTCTTTCAATCTCCGTGCACCCGACTTTCTCGTCCCCACACCCCTATGCAAATAGACGGCCCTCCACCTTGAGCCAAGTAGGATGAAAAGAAATGCTGCACGGGCCCCGGCTGCAGGGCGAAAGGGGGTGAAAGGCCGAGGACCGGTGCCGCTGCAGACACATTTTAATGATGCATGCAACAGTAAACTGCAATCAGATATGCGCACATCGTTAGTCTTCAGCATCAGCCGCCGTTTGTTGATTATCTTAGAATGGAGAGCGCCGAGCAAGAAAGATAACCCATCCGCCCCGTGGGCCGCCGCTGCACTCTCCCTCTGTGCGCACTGCATGGAAATTTATTTGCCGAGCAAATAACTGCAGTCAGTCGCTCGGCAAGGAGCCGTTCTTGGCCCCACTTCATCCCTAAGGAAGCGGCCTCGGAGCCGAAGGATGCTGCGGCAGAGGAAGCCCCTAACGGAGCCACTTTTTTATGCAACTTCTTCAGCTCGAGTGGTTTCCCAAGTTGACGTTTCAAATGTCAATTGTGTGCTTAACTGCATTCTTTTGACGTCTCCGTCGCTGGCTTTCCTTACCCTCCTTCCTCGCCCCGGCGTGTGCGAGTGTGTGTGCCTGAGTAGGGCAACCCGTCTCGGAGCCAGTCACAGTCCCGCTTCCATTCCCAGTCCCGCTTCCATTTCCATTCCCACTCCCGTGTCTTTGTCTAATTTTGGTTTCTTTTTGTTGCAAATTGCGGCCTGAGCGGGAACGGGTGACTCCGAGGGGCGCAAAGGTGAGGCAGGAGCTCGCTCCTGGAAATCGCTTACGCTGCTAGTTGGCAGCTGGCAGGCACTTGCAGGGCAGTGAGGCAAATAGGGAAAGAGTCGACCTTTTCATACCCTAATTGCCACAACTACAAAGGGAATTTTGGATGGCATTACTAATGGAAGTCTCAGGACAATGGGTCAAGTATCCAAAATAGTCTAAACAAGTCTACATACTACGATCTTAATACTATATACTACTATATACTACATACTACGATCGGAAATAGTATAGAGAACCCTGACGAAGGCTTCAGTTAGATACTCATTAAAATATCTGAATATTTTTGTACTTTCCCTGAGCCTGATATACCCCTCTAGGCTCATCTGGCACTGGGCACTCGTAATTTCTTTTCTTTGGCTTTCACTTTGTTTGGGCCACGTTGCAGCGACTCTTGCCAAGTCGCTGGGAAAATATGCCGCATTCACACACACATACACACACACACTCTCCCGGAGGAACGGTGGCACGGAGTCAGCGAGTCAGACTGCAATCTTGCCTTCAATTAAGCTTTGACAAGTGCATTGCACACAGGAGCGAGGAGCGAAGAGAAAGGAGCCAGGAGCCAGGAGAAAGGAGCCAGGAGCGAGCAGCCCGAAAAGGACTGAGACAAGCAGAAGAAGTCACAGGAGCCGGAGCAGGAGCAGCTCCTGCAGCGTGCTCCACAAAGCGCATATAAATATGAATGAAGGCAGGCAAGGAGAGGACGCCGGACTCCTTGCCGGGGAACTGGCCAAAAAAGGATAAGAGAAAAAGGAACGAGGACCGAGGCCGGCCAAAGAGCCCGGAGAGAAGAACTGGAGAAGGAAACGCAAATAAATGAATTGCACTTTCCTCTGCTCGAATTTTCTTCTGGCGCCCACGTTTCAATGGGCCCGGCCGCGCCTCAATGGCCGTGGAAACTTTGCATATTGTGTTTATTCTATGCCCGGAGAGATAAAGAGCTGCAAGCTGCGAGCTGCGAGCTGCGAACTACCAGCCAGGTGGAAGTCGCCGGCGGAGACGGAGACGCTGTCAGAGCAGGGGCCACCTTTAATTAAGCGGGTCCAAGTCGCAGGCCATGGCCATTATGCTTAGATAATGGCAAGGCCGCGCTGAAAGGGGCCGAGATATGGAATGCAAATTATGCGGCGAATTGTGTGCTCATTAATTAAAATTGAACCAAGCCAAAGGCAAGGCACAGGCAAAGAGCTGAGCCTGAGCAGCAGAGAGTTCCAGCAGCATCATTAGAGCCTGGCCAGGACTCGGACTCGGAGTCCACGCCACACTGCACTTTGAGGTGAACACTCAAAAGTTTTCCCTCCGCCACTTGCAAAATATTATACATATATTACTCCGTCCTGGCCGGGACGGAGGTCTGAGTCAAAATGCAAATCTTGCAGATTTTTAATTTCTTTTCAACGAAAATTTATTTTCTGTTTGCATTTCTTGTTGTTCGCTTAGGACTTTGGCAGGACGAGCAACCCTTTTATTTGCCAGCAAGGATGCTGGTGGCCCACTCCTCCCCGGGGCTGAGTGCTGCTTTCAAGCTTTATTATTATGTATTATAGATTCAAATTATGCACTTTTTAATTCCTTCTTTTTTGTCTGGCATCTCAGGGCTTGAGACTCTCCAGACCGACAGCCCAAAATGAAATGCGTTTTGCCACGCCAGGAGATTGGGTGGCAGGACTTGGGGTCTCAGTGAATTTGGTATACTCTTTGTGGGATTAAATATTAATTATTAATTAATTCTTTCATTTAAAACACTTGTGTATCAGCAAAACCTATATATGTTTAAAATTGATTAATATCCCAAGCTTGAATGGTATTTATAGGCTCTACCAGCAGCTGGAAAGGGTATTCGCTGGGAGGTTCCAGGGCCTGGTAAGACTGCTGCAGTCAGGACTCAAATGTCCTTGGCAGAACCACCCTTCTGGGCCCTGCTGGCCGCTGGTGTGGGTTGTCTTCTGGTTGCATTGCCACAAGTTGCTGCTCGAGATGCCAGAGTCGCCGCCCATCCCGCAGCGCCTCCTTCTTGCGCTGTGCAATAATGCCTTTCAAGACTTTTTGCCCGCTTTCCTTGGCCACATTCGGGGGCGGCTTTTGGGGTTGCATCTGCGAGATGCGAGATACATTCGCGTAATGAATTCGGCCCGAGGGTGGCGACAATGAACTTGCCTGCACTCGCCGCCTTGTACACCCAGTCCCGAAAATGCTAGGGCGTTGACATGTCAGGGGAAAGTGCTCCGAAATTGCTTGCAAGGAACTTCACGCTTTACTTGCCAGGAGCGAACCAGAAGCCAGGACCTCTGAGAGGGAGGAAAGCCAGCTGGGCACCAAACCTGCAGAATCATGTAAAGCTATTCCGGGACTAGAAGCCTTGAAGCCTTGAAGCAGAACCAACTGCTGGCCGAGGAAACCATTTCCACTTCCATTTCCACTCGCAGAACTCTGATCGCAGATCGCGGACTAAAGGCGAGGGTGCGCTTTCACACGGTCCCGTACCAAGGGTCGGCCGTAATTTTTAATAATTTCCTTTTTTAAATAGTTTTTCCTCCTTCTTTGGCGAGGCGAACAAATTCCCACCGCAGCGCCCAATTGAAGTGTTAGATGCAAAGATACAATTGCCAGCAAGTGGCTGTAGAACGGCAGTACAGATACGCACAAGATAACTTGATTGCACTAATTTGAGTCCAGCAGCAGCCAGAGTACAGAACTATATGTAGTTCCCATGGCGGACTAGTTTCATAGTTCCGCATTCGACGAACTGCCGGTTCCTCCTTGGCCTGCAGATGGACCTCGGTCTCAACTGGTCTGCTGGGGGTTGCTTCAATCAACTTCTGACAAGAAGTGTTAAATCTGCAGCGCTGCAATTGCAGCTGGTGGCCGGCTTTATTAGAATATCCGGCAGCTTGGCAGACACACTGTCTGTCGCATTATCTGCCCTGGTCCACATTGTCATAATTCATAAATCAACTAATTCTGGAGTCGTTGCCGCGGCGGTCGTAGAAACAAATACAAATAGCTCCCCCCGAAATCTGGACAGTGGCAGTGGCAGCGGCTCAGAAAGTTCTCAGGCCTGGAAAGGCGACCAGGCGGGGGGACAATTAAAGGGTTTCGAGTTGCCTTAATGAACCGCAGCCAGACAAAGGGTCAGTCAAGTCAAGTCGCCCCAGCTGAAAGACAAGACCTTCGGGAAAACAAAGGCCCAAAAGACAAACAAAGCTGGCCAGAAGACGGGAAGACGTCACGGCGGTTGCCTGCACTTCCTGGGCCCAGCAGAAGGAGCCGAGAGCAGAAGACGCCGCCGCTGGGTTTCAATTACCAGCCGAAGATGCGCCTCCGCCGGGCCTCCACTGCCCTCCAAGATGGGTGACTGACCTGCCCTAATTGAGCGTGAAGCGCTGCAATACGTTGACACCTCTCCGCGCAGCCATTATGACCTGGACAGGGACATGGACATCGGAATCGACAGCCCATCGACATCGGCATCGGAATGAAAGTGGATATGGATATGATGGGACGGAGGCAACCCCCTAAGACAGACCGGCCAGTGGACGACACTAATGAACATTAATGCTCTCGCATTGTGTAATGTCGCGGACTTTAATGTAAGTGCAATGAAGCAATGCCAGCAGTGGAACCATCCATCGGGGGTAGTGCATCCACCGGATGCGCTCATTAAGTGCTGCAGCCTTTGGCTCGCGGACCCGAAAGACTGCCTCGGCCCGGCCTGAGTTATGAGGCCAGCTGACGAGCTGTCACAGAGGAGGAGTCATCGTCCGTCGAGGAGGTGCTTGGAACGGGGTTGCTGGTCGGTCGTTAAGTCTGATTCACGGCTTGGCTCGGCTTGGAAATCAGCAGGCAGCACCAGCACGTGCTCCCTCTTTGATCCGGAGAGAGTAGGGCAGAGGAGGCCACTCAACCGGCTGCTGGCAGTTCCTTGTGCCGATTTTCATAATGCAAAACCATTTTCCACAAATTTAATTTCATAAATGTCCCCGCGGCAGCGTCGTTAGCTCGTCCTTGGCGCTCCTCTGGCTCGGGCTCGGGCTCTGGGCCCTTCAGAGTTCTTCAAATGTCAAGCGGAGGCAGGCCGGGATTCTCCAGCAACTAAATTATCATAATGAATCCGACTCAGCTAGCCCGCAACTACTTGAGTTCTGTTTGCCCGGCTGGCAGTCCGAGGGTTAGCCCGGTTCCTAGCGCTTTTTAATTGAAACTGTCACTTGTGGAGGAGCCTGCAAGGATGGGGAGTCCTGGCAAGGACAAGCCGGACAGGCGCAGCTGTCATTGATTTTCTGCAAGAACGCTGGCTCCTCTTCTCCGCCTGAAGTACCACAGTTTTCATTGCAATTACGGAGGAATTAAATGGACGCCACAGAGAGCCGGCAAATCGCTGCGAAAGTGTTCCAAGAATTTCATCTCCGATGCATAAATCAACAACTGCCTTGCATTGCAATCTGTGCGCCCTCGGCAGGACCATTGTTTGATCAAGAAATCCTTTCCATTTAATCCAAACACGACGGACAAAGGCTGCCAGTGGAGGAGCCCGGCTTGAACAATGGACCGAATTGAGTTTCATGCTTTACAAGATTTTATTGCGACTTTTCGACTCGACGCCCCAGCTCCCCAGCTCTCCAGCTCCCCAAACCCAATCCCAATCCCCAACCGGGTTCGTTATGAAAACGAATCGCAGCGCCCGCCTTTATTAGCAGCAAATTTCATTATTCAAGTCAATTTGCCTCGGAGATGCCTCGAAACTTGCTCGATAGTTGCCTCTGCCCGCCGTCTGCCTTTGCCCGGGTTCAATTGAATTAAATACAATCAATTTGTTGATACGCAGATGAATTTAAACAAATTTAGCCCCGAGTGCGAGGCACTGGATGACTCAGCAAGAGAGCGGGAGTCCGGGAGCCGGGTCCCACGTTAGTCACTGCGGCGGGGCAAACGACACCCAAGTGCCCTTCCAGGCTCTGGACATGCAATCAGAGTTACCTTCGCCTACCCCGTCCCAGGGATGGGGCCAAAGATGGGGCTCAGTCTAGGTACAACCTTTAATTATCTTGAGGCATGACATGGAGTCATTTCTACACGTACCCTATTAATGCCCGCGCTCACGCTGGAACTGAAATTGAAACTTCAAATATTTGTACGCCGCGGCTCAAGGACTCGCCGCGCACAGGACTCTGCCATGTGTGGGTAATTTCCTTAATAACCGCCAGCCTATCGCATTAACATATCTCGCATTTGTCATAAAAATAAGTCAACCACCGGCACCACCCACCCACCCAGGCCATGCCAGCCAGGCGACAAAATGTCCCAGCTGGTCTCCGCGGAGGAGGCGTTTTGTCAAGGAACTAGGCGAGGGATAGGAAGGAAGTGTTTATGCCTGCTCATGTGCGTCTCGTAATGACCCCGGCTAAATGGACACATTACGCGCCGGACACACGAAAAATTGAATTATTCAAGCCGCTTTGGAGGCGTCGCACTTGGAGCCCAGCGACATTGCGTGCCAAAGCTCCTCGAGCTCCCACTCCCACACCCACTCCCACTTCCAACTGGGCCAAGAAATACGTTACAAAAGCCACAAAGGCAGCCGGCCCAGAGAAGGTGGAAAACTTCTGTGGAGTGGGTCTTGCGAGTGCCTTGTGAGTTCCACTCGGTGACTTTGACTCCCCGTTTACGCTCTGTGCCCGCACAGCACACGCCGGACCCCAGGACACACCGTCACCCCGAAACCCAGGCGAACGTAACGGCCGACGCTCAACGACATTTGGTTTCCCAGAGCGTCTTCAAGACGTTCCGAGGGGTGACTTATTCGGGGAAGACAGCTGCACGGGCACAGCTACCTCTGATTGCGACGTTAATAATGCAGCGAAAGAGGGTTACTGCCACGCACCAAGGCGGATGTAAGGGAAATCACTGGGCCTAGGACACGCTTACACCGCTTGTGCGACTGTACTTCTACTGCACTCAGAACTAGTGAAAACTTACTAAGATTACTACTTATCATTCTACAAAACAAAGCGAGCTCCATAAGTGCTTTTGGTGTTAGGAACTTTCACTTGAACGGCCACACTGGACTGTGGCTTGCACTGCTTTAGGCGCTTACACCGCTTGTTGTGACTGTACTTCTAGAGCACTCAGAACTAATTGTAAACTTACTAAGATTGTTACTAATTAATCAACAACACAAAGCGATCAGCAAAAGCACTTTAGTTCTTAAGAAGGTTTCCTGGTAACCTAAACTTGAACGGCCACACTGGACTGTGACTTGCACTGCTTGAGGCAACTGTACTTCTAGCACAATCCAAATTAGTTGGAAGCGAGTGCAAAAAGCACTTACGACTAAGAGCCGGAGGAGCGATTCGCGGGGGAGGGGCGGCAAGTATCATTTGGCTAACGCTTGAAATTGGCTTCGTGCCGCTTATCGCGATCAATAAATAATATACGAGCAGTGCTAGAAGGTGAGCGGCAGAGCGGCAGGGCGGTGGGGCAGGAGGAAGATATACACACGAACGACATCGGGGCAGAAAACAAAAAGTATCTGGCAGATACATTTGAGTAATTTGCGTCGTTAGTGCCGGAAAGAGAGGCAAAAAAATAATAATAATAAAAGAAAGTACGCTTGATTACAATGAAAATGTTTTTAATGCCAGCTCCAGCCCCACTTCCTCGCCTCCCTTGACCAGAAACCCACACAGAGACAGAGAAAGATATCTGCATAGATAGGCGAAGCCAAAGGACACACGTTAGGCATGCATTTCCCCTGCCTTCCTTTTTTCGATATCAAAAGCGCGATAAGCACCAGACACGAAGGTGGGGCAGGAGTGGGTGCTGGGTGGCCGCTGCAGGTGCAGGACCCAGGCCAGCGAGGAGGAAAGAAGGCGGAAGGAGCAGCCAGAGCCTCAAAGGCGAGCGCGACGAGCGACCACTGTCCAAACAAAAGTCGGAAAAACGAGCGGTGGGAGCCGACTTGGCCACATATGGCCATTTTCTGGCTGCCGTTGCGTGCCTGGCCCCGTATCCGTATCCGTATCTGTATCTCGCCGATACACACTACACATGTAGCTGGCAGTGTGTGTGTGCCGCCGATGTGTGCTATCTAATCAAGCGCTGAAAGACAATAAAAGCCAACAACGCAGCCACGACAAACAGCGGCCACAAAATGTGCTTATGTGCTATGTCTGAAAACAACAGCAGGACAAGAACATCGACCTGGGTTCAGACTGGAAGGATACCCCGGAATCTAAGGGGACAGCCCTGCAAAGTGTGAAACTCTCGCAGGAAAGTCACCTTAAATTAAGGCATATACCAGAGAGTCCTAATATTAATTATAATATAGTTCAGTGGCCAATGCACCAGCCTTTATTACATATTATTTAATATGATTACTTAGCTTTAAAGGTCTAAAGAAATAAAGGTTATATAACTTAACCTTTCATTCCATGTTATCTTATTCAAATTTCTCATCATTAACCAACTTTACCATACAAATTTATTTAGAGATTGATTTTCTCTGTGGTATCCCCTACTCCCTACTGGGACAAAATCAGAGAGCCGCCCCGGAGGCAACCTACTTCTGCCCGGCTAAGTGCAGCGGGAAAACCTTGCCGGCTCCACTCGAAAGTATCGCACGGATGTCGTATCTATCAGCCGCCATATGGCGAGCAAACGCCCGATATCTGTGAGAGTATTTCCATGTTCGAGTATCTGTATCTTATCTGGCAGTCGAGGGCTTAGCCAAGGAGCGTGCACCTCCAGCTCCGCCTGCTGCTCCTCCTCCGAGCAGCAGCCATAACAATAACTGAGGCTGGGCCTGGCTCTGACATCATAATAATTCGAGTTTACTGCATTGCAATCCCGCCAGCGGCGGTGGCCTTTTGGCAAGTTCCGTGCAAACTTTTCGCATTAAATTCCGACTGAGACGGCCGGGAAGGACATTTTCTTTTAGCACAATTCGCTCCACAAAGTTGCCGCTGCCAGTTCTCGTGGAAACGACTCTCTGCCAGCAAACTTTGCGGCAACATAATTTTAATGTGCTTGTGGCAGGATTAGTTGGGACCCCTCCCCAGCTCCTGCCAGAGCCGTTGCGGAGCTGCAACTGCATTGGACTCGGCTGCCAAAACAAGTTGAAAGGTGTTTCTCAACTTCATCGATGTCGCCGTCGACTTCCGACGACTTCCGCACCACCCGTTAGGCAAAGAGCAGCGGGATCAGGTAAAATCCCTTCCCGACGCCGTGGATGTCAACTACCACCAAAGAGCACGCCCCTTGGTTCCGTCTGCCTGGCTTCGCCTCGTCTGCCTTCCTCCTCGACTCCTTCTGCCTCCTGCTCTCCCTCCGACTCCTATTCCTCCGCCTCCTCATCCTCCTCCTCCTCCTGCCCTGGCGATCGCCAGCTTGTGAGCACGCGCATTGAGGCATAGACGCTGTCCAGGTGTGCTCCGATCAAGGCTCTCCGCTCGTGCCATAACCATAGTGCCACATACACTGGGGGAAATCGAACTAAATTTACTGAATATTCTCAAAAAGTTTATGTTCTTGGAAACTGAAATATTAGCAATAAATAAATATAATATATAACATAATATATATTATTAATATATAACAAAATTATTATATATTTTTATTTGCAAATACTAAGCTATATATTTGTATTTTTACAAAGCTCAAATATTTATTATATTACAAAATTATTCAACTCGGTTTCTATTTAAATACTAAGCTATATAATTTAATTTACACAATATATTATATATATATATTAAAGAGAGATTTCTTTGCCAAGAATTAATAATAAATTAAGTTATCATGGGCTGGTTTCCCTTATTTGCAAGGGAACCCCGGAAAAGAACTGTATTTATTATTACTGCTCTTTGAAATTTAAACTTCAATTTAATTTCTTAAATAAAACTCAAAATATCAATGTTTCTAAGCATGTGTTTTTTCGAGTGCAGCAAACACTCCCTGCTCTGCCAGCGAGCAATCATTTGAGATCATCAGCTGTTGGCTCCGGCGATCGCCTCCTTCCGCATCCGATCTGGGATAGGGGCTGCAGATTCTGCGAGGGTTTCGAGAGCGTTGGGATTTTCCATTTTCCATTTTCCACTTCCGAATTCCAATCCCAGCGAAAATCAGTCCGACAGATTGCCATTTAATGCAGGGAAAATGGATCTTTGAAGCGGAATCACCATGCCTAATTGCTACTCGCTCGCTTTTGGGGACACTTTTTGTTTTAACGGATTTTAAAGTCACTTGACCGTGTCACAGTGCCCACTCCCCCGCCCCCTCCCGCAGGCAGACCCTTTATGAGCCGGGCCAAAGCATATTTTAATGATGACACCCGACCACGAGGAGGAGAGACACATGGCCGTGCCACACTTCGCCCGCTTGTGCGGCGACGAGCACATTACCGTGTGCCGCGATCTGTGAAGGCACATTCCAAAGCACACTTTGAGATACGACTCCCGCTCATCCCTCGCCGCCGCCGCCGCCACCCCTCCCTCATTTCCAGCGCATGCAAAGTACGCGAAGCCGCTCTCGGCGCTCGGCGTTTTCCATCAAAAAATGTGTTAAGGTCGTAATTATCTGCGCTGCTGCTGTTCGCTGTTCCATCGTAGGTGGCAGTCCGCCTCAGCTGGCAACTTTCTTTGGTCCTAGTTTCCTTGCTAGTGCCATATGTTCCGGCTCCTCGAGGGGTTGAAAGGCCTAGGGTTCTATTGATAACTCCTAGACCAACCCACGTCCTGAGGTGCATTGAACTTGTGAATGCCAACTGTCTAATGCAGCGAAGATACAAAAGTATCTGAAGAAAGCGCTACCCAAGGAAAGGTAATACACTTAACAAGGCAATTAAGTAGTTTCCCTAAGTATTAAATATACGGGCACGTGGGCTCTGTCTTCTCTGCAGGGAAAAAGACCAAGACATGGGTTAGTCTATCTTAATACTTTCAGATAACTATTTGGGGGTGTTTTGTATACGTTAACTTATGTTTTATCAATTTTTCTATGTAACAAATAGCTCAAGCAATCATCCACTAAGAGATAAATACTTTTGGATTGATACTTTAGATTACAAAGAAAAGGAAACGCCCCAGAAAAAGTATTTAGACAGAAAATGAAATACTTTCGAAGTCTCTTTTTAAAGAAAGATGTGTCTTTATATAGGCAAAGTTTAAATCATGAATTTATAAACAAAAAATTCCCAGGAAATGTCTGTAAAAATCTAATATAATGTTATTAAAAATTGTGGTAAATGTTAGTTGATTTATTTACGCTTTTGGTTACTTTAGGTTACAAAGGAAAGGAACGCCTCCGAAAAAGTATTTAGACAGTAAATGAAATACTTTCTTTTAAAGAAATATGTGTCTTTATTTAGGAAAAGTTTAAATCATGAATTTATTAAAAAAAAAAGACCCAAGAAATGTCAAAAAAAGTGAATAGAATTTTATAAAATTATTATAGGAAAATGGTGGCAAATATATATGTATTTATTTACGCTTTTGCAAGACGAGTAATTTATAAAATACGTTTTATAAGTATCTTAACAAATAAATGTTAAGTTTACTTAATTATTTAATATCTCTAATATTAATATCAATTTTATTTATATAATACCTTTTATTAGTATCTTAACAAATGAATATTAAGTTTACTAATTTATTTAATATCTCTTATTGGTTTATTAATAAATGAATAATGAATTAATGTTCCCCCTCCTCTCCCTCTCTTCCAGGAGGATCTATGATGGACGACAGAGAAAAATAACGCTTTGTTTGTGGTAAATTTTTGACAATTTTCAATATCTCGGATCTGCTGTGCACAGGAATTCCCTTCCCCCCGGCCCTGCACCAAGCCCGACTTAATGGGTCTCGGCTAGGTCCTGCTTGGCCTGCATAGGGGTGGCTGCTCCTCACCCTCTTGGCCGACGGTTCCTGTCGGTTCTCTGAATTATCCTTGCAAGCTGCAAGCCTTTGGAGGTACAGTCCCCGAAAAGAACCGAAGAACGCAAGGGGTGGCTTCTATTGACATTGACTCGGGGCTGCATTCCATTGCACTCGCAATTGAAGTTAAAGGCGACCGAAAACTGAACGAAACGGGGAGGGTTCGGGTTCGTGGAAGGTCTCTGCTTACGGGACAAGATCGGAAAAATAGTTAAATACATTATATATTATATATATCTTATATACTTCGAGCTTCCTGTAAGTTAGGAGACTCTATTTCCTTCGAAGAGACTTTCGCAGAGACTAAAGACGAACTGGAACTGAAGTTTTGGATGTGGCAAGGCATCCCCTTCAGCTAGGACTTCTTAGACTCGCCACAACGTCTAGCTTATTCAAAGAACTCCTATTAAGAGTCTGTCCAGGGGGAGGACTCTGGTCCGTGGTCCGTTGTTCTTGGGAACCGCACATGGCCCTGCTATCTCAAAGATACACGACGGCGTGATCGATGCTTTGACGCATTTGGCAGTTCCAAAGTTCCCTTATTGATTATTTGGAGTGCTTACGCATTCGACCCGTGGCCATATGCAAAGTATCTATGTATCTGCGGCACTGTGTGTGCCTGTATCTGTATCTGGAAAGTAAGTCAAACTTGTTTATCAGCGAAAACGAGGCGAAGTGACTTATCTTTATTTGCTGCGGCACAAAGCAGAAGCCCGCCCCCTTTCCGCACACACATACACTCCCAGAGAGTGGAGAAATTAGATAAAGCTCGTCTGGGGTGGGTGTCCTTTACTGCTGAATTAAGGACGACACCGCCTAGAGAGCAGCCACCCTCGCCCAGCCCCAAACCGAGCACCAATCGAGTGGTGGACCCAGACCAGAGGCCAGCAGCCACTTTCACTTTCCGCTTACACCGACTTGCCCCACCCCCTTTCTCCGAGCACCGAGCAGATACTTAACCCACGCCTCCTGCCATTAATTTTCAGAAAGACTTTTTGAGCGCAAGCAAGGATTATTCGAAACGAAATCCAAACCAAACCAAACTAAAACTAACTAAAACCCAAAAACGACAAAAAAACAACAAAGAAAATCAACCAAAAACGAAAGGGGAAAGCGAAAAACCCAAAACGAAAAACGAAAAACGACGAAGGAAACGAAGAAATCTCGAAAACCATTTCGCAAGAAACACTTTTGAGAAGGAAAGCTGGGAAGGATAGGAGCAGAGCTGGCGGAGATTGCAGGACGAAGAACAGCAGGACGCAAGGAAACACAAATCAAAGCTAAATAAAATTAAATGCAAAGGACATTCGCATGTGTGTGGTGGTGGAACGAAAATTCAAAACAAAATTCACAATTAGAAAACGCAGAAAAAAACGTAGAAAACGCAGACGCAAAATCGGCGACAGACTGTCAGCAGCAGCGGAGGCCAGAAGGAGACGGCCACTTTTGAACTGGAACACTATTTCGACCAGAAAGTTGAGCGACAGCAAAATTTCAACGTTTGGCGCTACAGCAACAACTATAGCAACAACCCAGGCAGCAACGGGCATCGGCATCAGCATCAGCATCAGCAGCAGCATCAGCAAGGACATCGCGGCAGCCAGGCAGCCAGAAAAGGATAGGTTTTGAACTACTAAGCAGCAAGCAGAAAGCAGCAAGCAGCACACAGCGACAGGACTCGGATAAGGACATACTCGACTTGGGCTTGCAAGAGCCGCCAGCCAGGACTTAAACTTGAAATCACGCATACGCCGCGGCGAAAACTCTCCGGGTAACTCGCTCTCTGTCTCTCACGCTCGCTGTCTTTGCGGCGAAAGGGGAAGAAGGCCAGTGGCAGGGAGAAGCCAACCAATCCGCAGAAGAGCAGAGAAAGCGGGGAACAGGGCGAGGAGAGAGGAGAGAGCTGCTGCTGCTGGTGGGCATCATCTTATGATGTCATCAGAGGAGTACGACGCGGACTGTTTTGGTTTGTACAGCGATGAGAACAACGTGCTGCTGAAGGCAACGACGGAGCCGGAGACAGCGGTTAAGCAACAACTACAACCACCGCCGCCGAACAGCAACGGACACACGTCACCCATACTAGTACAGACCAACGGCGAAGGCAGCGCGGCGAATTGCGGCGAGAGCGCGAGCACCAATACTGACACAAGCACGAACCTCGAAGAGAAAGAGCGAGAGCGAGAACGAGAACGAGAGCGAGAGCAGAGGCAGCACCAGCACCAGCAGAAGAAGCAGCAGAAGGAGAAGGAGAAAGCGGATAGCGACGGCGAATCTGACGATTCCGACGACGACGTCGTGGTCGTGCTCGAAGGCTGCGAAGCCAGCAGCAGCAGCAGCAGCGCCAGCAGCAGCAACAACAGCAAGGCGACAGCGACAGCGGCTGCGGCGACGACGACGACGGCAACAGCGGCAACAACGGCAACGACGGCTACGGCTACGGCTACGGCGAACAACTGTAATCGCAGTGGCGGCAGCGGCAACGGCAGCGGCAGCAGTCGCAGTCATCGCAGCGCCCGCAGTAGTCGGCAAATCAGTCAGTCAACGGCCGTCGGCAAGATAACAACGTGCGCTGCCAAAAAACCAATAGTAACTGTAGCCAAGAGCGTAACGAGTAACGTAAATTCGAACAATAACGGTAACGGCACCGCGACTAGTAGTACTAAAGTGAATCGTCGTCCGCGTCCGCGATCCTTGAGCAAAGACAACAACAATAGCAGCACCAGCCACAACATCAATAACAGCAGCAGCGGCCACAACAACGCTGCTGGCTTCATGAGTAGCGCTGCCGCGGCTGCTGCGGGTGCCGCTGGTGGAGGAGCCCTGTTCCAACCACAATCGGCCAGCTCGGCCCCATCCGCGCCAGCTATTGCCACGGCAGCCTCCGTTTCCGTTTCCGGTGCCGCTCAGCTAAGCCACTCGCCCACGAGCAGCTCGCCGGTATCGGTCTCGGGCGCCAGCTCCGCCTCGTCCTTGTTGACGGCCGCCTTCGGCAACCTGTTCGGCGGCTCCTCGGCCAAGATGCTGAACGAGCTGTTCGGCCGACAGATGAAGCAGGCCCAGGACGCCACCAGTGGCCTGCCCCAGAGCCTAGACAACGCCATGCTGGCCGCCGCCATGGAGACGGCCACCAGTGCCGAGCTCCTGATCGGCAGCCTCAACTCCACGTCCAAGTTGCTGCAGCAGCAGCAGCACAACAACAACAGCATTGCACCGGCCGGCAGTGCTCCGCTGAGCAATGGCACCAATGCCTCAATCTCGCCAGGATCGGCCCACAGCTCCAGCCACTCCTCGCCCAAGGGCAGTCGCCGGGTGTCGGCGTGCAGTGATCGCTCGATGGAGGCAGCTGCCGCGGATGTGGCCGGAGGATCACCACCAAGGGCAGCCTCGGTCAGCTCGCTGAATGGCGGTGCCAGCAGCGGAGAGCGGGATCAGCACCAGCAGCAACAGCTCCAGCACGACCTGGTGGCGCACCACATGCTCCGCAATATCCTGCAGGGCAAGAAGGAGCTCATGCAGCTCGACCAGGAGCTGCGCACGGCCATGCAGCAGCAGCAGCAGCAACAGCAGCAGCAGCAACAACAGCAGCTCCAGGACAAGGAGCAGCTCCACTCCAAGCTCAACAACAACAATAACAACAACAACAATATCGTGGCTGCCACCAACAACAATAACAACAACATGGAGAGCATCAGCCTCATTGAGGACTCGGAAATGGCGGAGATCAAGATCAAGAGTGAGCCGCAGACGGCACCAGTGCCGCAGCAATCGCCGCACGGCAGCAGCCACAGCAGCCGGAGTGGCAGTGGAACTGGGAGCCACAGCAGCCTGGCCAGCGATGGCAGCCTGCGGCGCAAGTCATCCGACTCCTTGGACAGCCACGGAGCCCAGGACGAGGCCGAGCACGAGGAGGAGGCGGCGGAGACGCGCCAGCGATCCCAGAGCCGGGCGCCTGAGGAGCCACAGCTGCCCACCAAGAAGGAGTCCGTGGACGACATGCTGGACGAGGTGGAGCTAATGGGCCTGCACTCGCGGGGATCCGATCTGGAGAGCCTGGCCTCGCCCAGCCACTCGGACATGATGCTGCTGGACAACAGCAAGGACGACGTGCTGGACGACGACGACGACGAGGACTGCGTGGAGCAGAAGCGCGAGTCCGGCAGCGGATGCCTCAAGAAGCCCGGCATGGAGCTGAAGCGGGCACGCGTCGAGAACATCGTCTCCGGAATGCGGTGCAGCCCCTCCTCCGGACTGGCCCAGGCCGGACAGCTCCAGGTGAATGGGTGCAAGAAGCGTAAGCTCTACCAGCCACAGCAGCATGCCATGGAGCGCTATGTGGCCGCCGCCGCCGGGCTCAACTTTGGCCTGAACCTGCAGAGCATGATGCTCGACCAGGAGGACAGCGAGTCCAACGAGCTGGAGTCGCCGCAGATCCAGCAGAAGCGCGTGGAGAAGAACGCCCTCAAGTCGCAGCTGCGATCCATGCAGGAGCAGCTGGCGGAGATGCAGCAGAAGTACGTGCAGCTGTGCACGCGGATGGAGCAGGAGTCCGAGTGCCAGGAGCTCGACCAGGACCAGGATGTCGAGCAGGAGCAGGAGCACGAGCAGGAGCAGGAACAGGAGCCGGACAACGGCAGCAGCGACCACATCGAGTTGTCGCCCTCACCCACCTTGACCGGCGACGGAGACGCGAGTCCCGGCCACAAGGAGGAGACGGGTCAGGAGCGACCCGGTTCCAGCTCGCCCGCGCCCTCGCCCATTAAGCCCAAGACGGTGCTCGGCGAGAGCAGCGACTCCAGCGCCAACATGCTCTCCCAGATGATGAGCAAGATGATGTCCGGTAAGCTGCACAACCCGCTGGTGGGCGTGGGCCATCCCTCCCTGCCCCAAGGATTCCCACCGCTCCTGCAGCACATGGGCGACATGTCGCATGCGGCCGCCATGTACCAGCAGTTCTTCTTCGAGCAGGAGGCTCGCATGGCCAAGGAGGCCGCCGAGCAGCAGCAGCAGCAACAGCAGCAGCAGCAGCAACAACAGCAGCAGGAGCAGCAGCGCCGCTTCGAGCAGGAGCAGCAGGAGCAGCAGCGACGCAAGGAGGAGCAGCAGCAGCAGATGCAGCGCCAGCAGCAGCACCTGCAGCAGCTCCAGCAGCAGCAGATGGAGCAGCAGCACGTGGCCACCTCGGCGCCACGCCCACAGATGCACCACCCGGCGCCAGCCCGCCTGCCCACGCGGATGGGCGGAGCCGCTGCCCACAGCGCCCTGAAGTCCGAGCTGTCCGAGAAGTTCCAGATGCTGCGCAACAGCAACAACAGCTCCATGATGCGCATGTCCGGCACGGACCTGGAGGGCCTGGCCGACGTGCTCAAGTCAGAGATCACCACCTCGCTGTCCGCCTTGGTGGACACCATTGTGACCCGCTTCGTCCACCAGCGACGGCTGTTCAGCAAGCAGGCGGACTCCGTGACGGCGGCGGCCGAGCAGCTCAACAAGGACCTGCTGCTCGCCTCGCAGATCCTCGACCGGAAGTCGCCGCGCACCAAGGTGGCGGACCGGCCCCAGAACGGACCCGCGCCCGCAACACAATCAGGTAATAATGGTTCACTACTCCTAGCTAATAGTCAGATGCCCTCCCAACCGCCCGCGAGCGGGGCGAGTGCGCAGCAGCAGCAGCAGCAGCAAAATGCGCAGCAGCAACAGCAGCAGCCGCCGAGTGCCCCGCAGCAACACCCGGGCGCCCAGCAGCAGCAGCAGCAAAACGCAGTGCAGCAACAGCACTTGCAGCAGCAGCCACCGCAAGGGCATCCTCTGCTGCCGCCCAACTGCCAGCAGCTGATCGCCGCCCCCCGCCTCAATGGCAGCCAGTTATCCTTCGCCTCGCCCGCCGCCGCTGCAGCTGCGGCCATGGGATTGCAGATGCACCATGCAGCCGCCGCGGCCGCCATGTCCGCCCAGCAACAACAGCAACAGCAGCAGCAACAGCAGTCGGGGGATCATCCCGGTGCTGGTACTAACCCGGCCGGCGGGCCAGCGAACCCCACTAACAGTAGCTTAAGTACCCTTAATATACCACCTCCTCACATTCGTCCTTCGCCCACAGCGGCTGCCATGTTCCAGGCGCCCAAGACGCCGCAGGGAATGAATCCGGTGGCCGCCGCCGCGCTCTACAACTCGATGACCGGACCCTTCTGCCTGCCGCCCGACCAGCAGCAACAGCAGCAGCAGCAGCAGTCCGCGCAGCAGCAGTCCGCCCAGCAGCAGCAGCAGAGTGCGCAGCAAACGCAGCAGCAGCTGGAGCAGAACGAGGCCCTCAGCCTGGTCGTAACTCCCAAGAAGAAGCGCCACAAGGTCACCGATACGCGCATCACCCCGCGCACCGTCAGCCGCATCCTGGCCCAGGATGGCGTGGTGCCGCCCACCGGTGGACCCCCGACTACGCCCCAACAGCAGCAGCAGCAGCAACAGCAGCAGCAACAACAGCAGCAGCAGCAACAGCAGCAGCAGCAACAACAGCAGCAGCAACAGACGGCGAACGGAGGTAATAGCAATGCCACGCCCGCCCAAAGTCCAACGCGGGGCGGCGGAGGAGCTGCGTACCACCCGCAGCCGCCGCCACCACCACCACCCATGATGCCGGTGTCCTTGCCCACCTCGGTGGCCATACCCAATCCGTCGCTGCACGAGTCCAAGGTCTTCTCGCCGTACTCGCCGTTCTTCAATCCCCACGCGGCCCCTGGCCAGCCAACGGCCGCCCAGTTGCACCAGCACCAGCAGCACCACCAGCAGCACCACCCGCACCACCAGCAGATGCAGCTGTCCTCGAGTCCGCCGGGCAGTCTGGGGGCGCTGATGGACTCCCGCGACTCGCCGCCGCTGCCCCACCCGCCGTCGATGCTGCACCCCGCCCTGCTGGCAGCCGCCCACCACGGCGGATCGCCGGACTACAAGACCTGCCTGCGGGCCGTCATGGACGCCCAGGATCGCCAATCCGAGTGCAACTCGGCCGACATGCAGTTCGATGGCATGCAGCCTACTATATCCTTTTACAAGCAAATGCAATTTGGTTCCGAGCCGGAGTCGCTGATGGTCAAGTGAGTTTCCACCCATTCCGTAGTTAGTGTGTGCCAAAGCAGCCAGGGAACAGAGAGGTACAGTGAGCGGGCTAGAAGGTACTTAACCCGGCCCGGACCTCGCTTACAAAACGAAACCAATCAAGTGTCTTCTTCAGTTTATTTATTTCCCCAACTAAATTCTTTTATAAAATGTAATCAAAACCTTATTTATTGCTCCGCCTTGCCTCGCTCCCTCGCTCCTCCCTCGGCCGAGCTCTTAGCCCCCCTCCGCCCAAAGAGCCCCAGGCGGGCCCTCAAGTCATCATCATCATCGACTTGGCCTGGCTTGAGTTGCATTTCGCAACAGCCACAGAAATGGAAAAAATCAATGACGAGCAGCCAATCGAAAGAGCGGCACTCGTTGGCCTCTTGCTGGCCCCGCTCCGCTCCTGCTCTTGGCTGAGCTCTGGCTTTTCAATCACTGGGTTCAAGGAGGAGCTGGGGGGAGGCGAGGCGAGGTGGCACCCTTAGACATTCATTATTGGCACTCGAAAGTGCAGCCACGTTAGACACTGCCAATCCAATCCCATCGAATCGAATGGAATGGAACCCCATACCCTCATACTCTGGCGAGCTCTGGCACACACGAACATGGAAATTTGGAAAGACAATCGACCATCAGACAGATATCTCATATATATACCTATATCTATAACGCCACCAGACATTGCGAATCCTTGACTCCT
Organism: Drosophila pectinifera; assembly: GCA_008042775.1. Classification (NCBI taxonomy): domain Eukaryota; kingdom Metazoa; phylum Arthropoda; class Insecta; order Diptera; family Drosophilidae; genus Drosophila; species Drosophila pectinifera. The sequence goes on from VNKC01003457.1 coordinate 112,512, forward strand.
TTGCACTCTTCTACATTGACACCGATGCACCTGCGCAAGGCCAAGCTGATGTTCTTCTGGGTGCGCTACCCCAGCTCCGCGGTGCTCAAGATGTACTTCCCGGACATCAAGTTCAACAAGAACAACACAGCACAATTGGTGAAATGGTTCTCGAACTTCCGGTAAGTAATCCTTAACTAACATTACAACATAGCTATTAACAATTAACAAGCAATCCTAGTACGTATAGCCTAATGGAACAGCATTCATTTTTATGATTTCGTTTGTCGCCTGAGTTCGATTTTAAGTTCTGGGGGGGAGGAAGCGGGCGGAATTGATTGCCCCAAAGTGAGGCAGAGACAGCCACCTGTCGAAGCCCTCGGCCTGCACTCAAGAAGTCCCGGCCACATGCAACACCCCATTGTTGCTGTCAGGCCGCGACTCCAACTGTCAGTCCGTGAAATTGCGCAAGAAGTTGCCAAAATAAAAGGCAGAGCCAAAGGGAAAACGACAGCTGCCGCGTCATTCCGGGGATATTCCGGGCATGGCATCCGAGCGGGGTGAACCGAGCTGAATGGAACCGAAGGTATCGGCCCGGAGTTCGGAGCCGAACTGAAGTGAGGTAGGCCCGCATGCAGTCGCCGTGATTTGCGCGCCAAATCCGGGCCGCATCTGTCCGCCCCGAAAAATAAAGGAAAAAGAAAAACAGAGCGTGGCACTGGGTCTCACCTGGTCTGAGCCTTCCAACCCTCTTCCTTGCTTAGCAAGGCTTAGCAGCTGCCTCCGACTCTCCGATTTGTCTAAGACATGCGCAACGTCTTAAGAATTGTCCTCGAGACACCCCAAGAATTCCCCTGCCCTGCGGACTTCCCTACCTGCGCACACTGCGCACAAGGGCCGGCCGAACAAAAGACAACAAATCAAGACCCGGCACGGCCCGGCACGCTCGGGGCTTATCGGAATTCCTGGCCAAGGATTCTTGGGGTTGCAATTGTCCCTTTTCGCCGCAAGTTAACATTAGCGAACCCTATACTTTGCCTGGGAATCGGGGAACAGGCTTCGGCTCGGCATCGGCATCTTGTCTCTCCGCTCGACTTCGACTTCTTCTTAAGGGCGGGGAGGTTAAAATGGGTGGGAATATTTTTTGATTTCCTAACTGGTTCTCGATTGTTTCTTTCCGTTTTATTAGGGGTAGCTCGGGAAGTAACGGCCTTTACGTTTAGTTCCTTATCATTGCCATTAGATTTGAGTTCAGCTTATGGTTTATCCTTTGTTGTCTTGATCTTGGGAAAGAGTGCTTTCCCCTCTTCTAATCGCTTTACCCCGATATTAAACCAGGAAATGAATATTGTAACAGCTTTATTGCTCTCTCTTAGCCACTAGTTAATATTATGAGTTTCCCACACACTCACCGCACACACAACGCACACACACCATATATAGACACTGGCGCCGAGGGCCCTAATAACATGTTGCCCAAAGTGGGCACTTAAGAAAAGTGCCGGGGCCAGGACCCCAAATGAAGATGAGCCTCGCAGGATGAGCTGCAGCCACTCGAGAGTCCGCCTGGAGAGTTACAGTCAAGTGTGAAAATAGAGAGGAGAGCGGAGAGCGGAGGGGGCCCAAGAAACTTGTGGCGCGGGCATATTAAAAAGTGTTGCCTACTTAAGTGCGCCGCTCCCGGCTCCCCCCGCTCACACACACACGCCCTGCCGAGGCCCACATGTGTGTGTGTGCGTTGGCTAATTAACAAAAGTGCCTTTTGTTCGAGGTCCTCAAGCAGGCCACTTATATAATTGCATTAGCTGCAGTAACTTCGTTTTGTTAGCTCGCCAAAATGCAAATAATGAAAAGAAAGCGGCGAAAGGACCTGCATTCAGAGCCGAGTCCTGGCGGGCTAATTAGTTTGTTTGCCGGCGCAAAACATATTCAGTGGCGGGCTTCTTTCGGCCGCCTTTCATGGCTGCTCGCTGAGCTACTTGAGAGTCTCGAGCACAATGGCCAGGACCCTACTGGCAAAAGGCGCTCAAGGATACGCCCACGCCCACACACACATGCACACCCACACCCATACTGCCACATCTACCCACATCTCCCGCTGTTCTTTTTGCGCGTTTTGTTTCTCATCGAGCCACTTTCCTTTATTTTTTTGAGGTTAAGTGTCCTTTTGGCGCTTCACCTGCCACCCCCCGCGCCCCCCTCTTTCTAGCCCCGCTCTCCTCGTCGCGTGAAAAGATCTCCTTGCTGTACATTGATACACATGTATACACACGCACACCCACAAGACACACACACACTGCCACACTCAGATACGATACTTGCTCCATTCTGTATGTATATAGACGTATATGACTTGTGTACAGATGCTTATATATAGATACAATACCAAAGTGTTGCCAATTACTTCATTAATGTATGAGGTAGAGATGTCTGCATATGTGTGGGTGAGTATGTGTGAGCTTATTAATAAACATATTCGAGAACTGCATACGATTTCGCAATTGATTGCGAAGAGGCGAAGAAGATGATGATGGTGTTGATGGTGATTGTGAAGATGAAGAAGGAAGAAGGAAGAAGTGCAGCGAAGAAGGAGACACATGCACACACTCAGACACACACACACGCACACCCACACAAGTACGCATACAGACACACCAGCACACGAGCACACCCCACACGTCCGTACACACCTGCCGAGGGAGGTGAGATGAAGGCACTTGACAAAGCAACGCCTGCCTGCCTTTCAACAAGTGTTTTAGTGGCTCTCTTCCTCCCGTGCTCTCCCTCCCCCTATCAGCCTCTCCCGGCTTGTGTGGGTGCGAGGCCCAAATAAATAGGCTACGAAAATAATATGCAAACTAATTAGCAGCACTTCCGTCGAGCGCCAACGCCGCCGCATTCTGAACTGCATCTACATCTGCACTTGCACGGCTTATTATCTAAATTAAGTGGCGCATTCGAAAGCGCCCAGCTTCCTTTTCCTGCCCGGCCCGGCCCGGCCTCATGTGTGTGCACGCAAGGATCGCCTCAAGCCCTCCGCCACGCCACGCCAGCCACAAAGCTAATTGCAATTCAGCGCGCAATTCCAAACGCGAACGGATGAGATCCCGACAAAACCCTAATAACTATGGACACCCGCCACACAATGGCCTGTGTCACACACCCAGAGCGCGAGAGCTGTCACCCAGCGAGGCCTTTCTTTCGGCCAATCCAAGCCAAGCCTAGCCAGGCCAAGCCAAGCCGTCAGCCTGGCCTAGCCTCATTATCCCCGCCAGCTGCAAGTCCCAGGCAAGGGTCCCGCTGTTCAAGAGCTGCCGCCTCCGGGGAGCTGGGAAAAAAAGAAATAAAAAAATGAATGGGTCTGGGGGCCAGAAGGAAAAGATTTTCTATTTGCGCATTCTGCGCTTATTGTTTGGAAAAATCAACACGAGCGGCACTCGCACAACATGAGAAATGCATTTGGCGCTGCTACTGGGAAATCTTGAAATTAGCGCGATTATCGGAGCGTTGTCGAGGGGGAGAGCAGTAGAGAGCAGTGGGGGGATGGGAGCCAAAGGACTTCCAGCGAAAAGACAACAATTAGTGCGCGCCAGACAATGCAGGATCCGTGAGAAGAGCAGAGGGAGAGAGGGCGGGCAGTCGGGCCGGAAGACAAGCAATCACTTACAGTTGCCAAGTAAGGCATAAATATATATATCTGCCCGCCACCCCCACAATGTCCTCCGGTATCCGGCATATCCCCCATGCGAATTGCAGCCCACACACAAATCACTTGACTAAACAAGGCGACGCAGCAGCAGAAGGCGGCAGCGGCAGCCCGCTGCACTTGCTAATTAAATCCCCAGCCCCCGAAGGCAGCTGCCGGAAAATGGGATGAAACCGCAGCTAGAAGATGCCGCCTCGACTTGCAATTGTTATTGCACCACCACGAGACGAGCGCCAGCTGCTGCTGCTGCACATTTGAGATTTATTAAAAATTCTTTACACACAGAGCCACCCAGAGCCACACAGAGCCACACACAGCCACACCCCCACACCCCCACACCCAGACACTCCCAGAGCACTTGGGGCGCGCCTAAGAGTATGCAGCGAATTATTAATAATGTCATACTCAAACAGCGATCCAATATAATGCATTAAGCCAGGCAAAGGGGCCCCTAGAATCAGAGCGAGAGTGAGAGCGAGCGAGCGAGCGAAGCATTAGCGATTTCCTTTGAATTTGGTTTACCACTTTTGACGACTTTCCCCCTATTGTTTTTCCCACCACCCCCGCCTTGGTTCGAACCTTGTTATTATGCTTTCGTTTGCGTTGCGATTTTGTAAATTTGAATGCTGAAAAACCAAAAAAAAAAAAACTAAATAAAACCCACACCACATAGAATAGTTAAGAAACAAAAAACCAGAATACTGACCAATCCAAACATATTCCTCATCTACGCATCTGCAGAGAATTCTACTACATACAAATGGAGAAATATGCACGACAAGCTGTCACCGAAGGCATCAAGACACCCGATGATCTGTTGATTGCTGGAGATAGTGAATTGTATCGCGTGCTCAATTTGCACTACAATCGCAATAACCACATTGAGGTATGCCAATAACCACAACCACTACCACTAACACTAGACCCAACACCCCAACACCCAACACCCAACACCCACACCCTACAACCAACACCCAACACCCAACGCCCTTCCCCGAACCGATCCTCCATGCACCCACACTCCAGCAATGGGAATGTGCGTGAATGCTGAATCGCCAGTCCGGGAGAACCCGTAAGAACCACTAACAACAACAGATGACCTCAACTGGGAGCCAAGCAATCGCTAATCGAGAACAAATCGGTCCACAGGTACCCCAGAATTTCCGCTTCGTGGTCGAACAGACACTGCGGGAGTTCTTCCGTGCAATACAGGGTGGCAAAGACACCGAGCAGTCGTGGAAGAAGTCCATATACAAGATCATCTCGCGCATGGACGATCCCGTGCCCGAGTACTTCAAGTCGCCCAATTTTTTAGAGCAGCTGGAATAAGTGGAGGAGCTGGCGCTGCCGAGCCTGCCGCCACTGCCGCCGCTGCCGCTGCTGCATCCACAGCATCCTCAGCATCCGCATCCGCATACGCATACGCATACGGGAATGGGAATGCCACCGCCCATCAGTCCGGCCAACACTACCACCAACTACAGCAGCAGCAGCACCAGCAGCACCAGCACCAGTACCACCAGCCACTCCAGGCCCGGCAGCAGCCAACCGAAGGTGAAGCGCAAGCCAAAGTTAAAAGGCTAAATCTGCGTAAGAAGCACGACTGGATATAATACGACCAACTCTTCCCGACCGAAAGAACAACACAACAAAGAACACACTAAAAGCGGAATTTAGAAGAACTTCACAGAGATTTTTCGTAAGGAAAACGCGTTTAGAAACCAGAAAACAAGCAAAATATTTTTTCAAAAATTTCGAAAAACCACAAGACACACACACACTACCCATTACACTGAAATCTCAGCAAATGAGCGACTAGAATGTGAAGAAGCCCCGGGAGAGCGATTCTCCCCTGTCTCTTTATATTCACCGAAACTGAAGCATAGAACGTAGAGCAGCAGCAAAGTCTTAATCTAATTGTGAAATAGTGCAAATTGAAGAAACCTGAGCCACACACCTGAGAACACCCCACACACCGAGCGTACTTTACAGGCAGTGTAAACTGTACTCGCCGTTGGTTTGTTAGTTGAATTTTTTTTGAAAATATTTACAGCATTACAGCAGATTACGTATACGTATGAGTATTTAACAAATAGTTGAGCCGTCTAATGATCTACCGAAAGTTGACACACCAAACACAAACACACACGCATTCCACAAACACACACACACATTCCACAGACCCCTACACACACGCTCACAACGGTACAAAGTGTGTGTTCATTTGTGAGAGCGAAAGTCACTCTGCCAAGCGGGAAGCAAGAACACTGCTTGGCAGACCGACTTCCGGTAAGCAGTTTTATGCCCCGAACCGACCGATCACTGCTTGCGCACTGCTTTACAAAAGCCAGCGCTGCTCTGACGGCCGGAAATCGGGATTTAATATTTAAAGACACCCCAGTCCCGAAAGTTAAGGTTGCTGTATCCCCCCCCTTAAGCGCTAAGCATATATTCGATGTCTATTAAGCGAAACTAAAAGCTAAATGCAAAACTAATGCGAAAAAATCACAAAAAAAAGTTAAGAAACTATTTAGATTTTTAAAAAGAGAGAGAGCAAGTAATTTGTACGAGCTGCGGGCGTTAGGGTAGTTAAATTTATAATTTACATTACGTTATGCAAGACCTTCAACCAAAGTTAATTGTTAACATGAATCCCTTGAATACGGTTTATTTTTAATCAATTCTTATCCTTTAGTGCGCCACATTCGAGCACGCCCCTTAATTTTATAGAATAATCAACACACACGAACACACCACAAACAACACACACACACCACACACTAGTCTGTTATTTATGTAAATAATTTATACGTTTAATTAAGTTACCGTTTAGTTTAATTAATTTACTTTACTTGGCCTTGAGTTGCAACAAAACAAAATATACACAAACACCAAAAAATACAAATTATAAATATGGTTTTCTTCCTCTTGATTTCAATCGAATTATATGACTAAGGACTATAATTCCCAACAATCCTGGCTGGCTGAGATCGATCATGCACTTCTCACTCATCAGCACAGCAGACTCAGCATGGAAAGTGGGCGGGTTTAGAGGGATATGTTTGCCTGCTCTCCGCCCTCCGACTTTTAGCGGGCCAAGGGGCGGGCAAACCCTGTTGTTGTTCCTGCAAGTGCAATACCTTCCATCCTCAAATTGCAACTGCAACTCGACAACAACAACAACATCATCAACTGCAACAACAACAACAACAAACATCATCGAAGCATGCTAAACATTTAACGAAAAGTATTCGGCAAACTACAAAATCATATTCCTCGACTGAAACGAAGCGAAATTGAGTGTTTCGGCCCAACAATTGCTCCAAGGAGCCTCACCAGCCAGCCAGCCAGCTAGTTAGTTAGTCAGTTACTTAGTTTAGCCAGCCCCCGCCCCCTCTGGAACCCTAGCGCCCTCAGGCTGGAGCTTAGATTAGAGATGGGAACACCGCTATACAAGGAGTAGATCGTCACCCCAGCAAACCTTTCGGCCACCACCAATGAACACGAAATTATTGAACAATAGTTGAATTTTAGCTAAAACCAAATTGAAACTAAGCGAGTTTTTAAGCAATCGCACTTTTGGCATAAATATGGCAAATTAGTCGCATATAAGACGGTGAGTTTCCTAATCTAAGGCGAGACAGAGAAGAAATTGGGAATTCTTCCAATCGAAATTGAAATTGAAATTGAATTGAAATTGAAATTGAAAATGAAAATTGAAGTTTGGATCAATTATCCAGGAAAAAATTGCATTTGCGAAATTAGTATTTAGGGAAACGTACAAAGCAGAAAGCTGATGAGGCAGACGAGGCAATCGCTAAATCGAACTGAAGTTTAAGTTTATCGCATTAACCCCTTGGTTCCCCTTAACCCTGAGTTTAAGCAAAATTCACAGCAGACAGAAGTCGAAATTCGAGGAGAGACGCGTTGATTGTTAATGCCTTTACAAAATTTACGGAGGAAGCGGCTTTTGGCAATGGAGAAGAAGTTTGAAATTTGAAATTTGAAATATGAATATGAAATTGATCTAAATACAATTGTAACTGATTTTGTGATAGAAAAAAGTAACTAACAACCAACTAAAAATCGAACTAACTACATTATTGTTTCGGATAAAACCAATATGTGCGGCCTCGCTCCAAGAGGTCGCCATACGAAATTATTGATTGATGTAAAAATAGTTAATTGACAATTGCGAGAAGAGACAAGCGAAATTTATTGAGAGACGAAACCCATTTAGGCAATTTAAGGCGTATTAACAATAAACGTTTGGCTAACAAAACTTTAGGCGAAATTTATCTTTAAGCGAAATTTGGAAATAGCACGAGGAAGCAGCAGATCTAGGCCGTCGAAATTCTGAAAAAATTACCTACCAAAATTGAGCAATCAACCATTCTGTTCTGTTCAGTTTCAACATAAGTTTTCTATATTTACCTCAAAAGGAAGGCGAATGAACCGATATAAAACATACTTGCGTACCAACAACTGACACTTGAGCACACTTACACTTGCGTATATTTAATGCAACTTACATATTTCATACATTTATACTAAACATAAACATACATACTTAAACTTAAGTCAACAATTCAAGGGGCGGGCCACCGCAAGGGGTCCGCCTCGATCGATAATTGGTTAATAAAAGCGAAAATTAATTGAGAAACAGAAAAAACAAACAAATGACGGCGCTTGGATTTTTATTTACCAAAATTTATAAAAAATACAAAATCCTTCCCCCACCTTTTGGCAACTTATCAAGCACCCTCTTTTCGGTTCAACTCTCCCCCAAACTCCGTCAGAAGCTTTCGGCAATTGTCACCGCAAAATTGGAACTGATTGGCAACCACAACAACCAACAACCAACACCACCACCATTACCAACCACCTCCACACACCTCACTAATCCAATTACCACAATATCTACTACCATATGAACAACAACTCAACTAGTCGGTGGAGCTGCGAGACGAGAAGGGTAAGCCAAATTTCCATAATTCATCTTAATCGAGCGACGCAAACCAAGCGGCAGCGACACACCTGGCGTCCGCGGTCAGCAGCCGCGGCAGTCTTCAAGCCACGCCCACCACCCTTCGGCCACCGCCTTCTCGAGCAGCCAAAAAGAACGAAGAATAGAGTTTAGTTCCTCCAGAAACAGTCTTTCGGTGTTGGTAAATTCTAAAAATAAACAAGATCCGCCATAGGATCTGCCATAGGCCAGAGCAAGTTCGTTCCTCGTTTTCGCCGGCCGTGCTGCTGCTGCCGTGGGTCGCCAGGTACAGTTTACACCCCGGAAACTAAGTTAGCCTAAGCATACATAGATTAAGGGCAGCAGCTGCAGCAACAGCAGGAAACCAGACGGAGAACGACAGCCGGAAACGGAAGCCCAGCCAGTCAGCGACCAGTGTTGGTCAATCAGCAAGTATCAGCGAAAACTCAACAAACCGATCACAATAACGATTACTGGATTAATCGAGACGCAGACGATGAAGCGATAACGAGATGGAAGGCGAGATAAGTATATACCTACTACAAGTAAACCAATTACCAAAATATAAAAGCAGACGCAGCCATATGCAATTTTAACTAGATTTTAAAAGCATCAATACCGCAGAATACCAAGCAAACCAAAAGAAAAACAAAAATACCCAAACTTACCGATTACCGATTACTGATTACTGAAATACAAGAAAAACAAAAGAAACCAATAACAGAAATTGATCAGAATTGTACATAGCGACATTTAAATACAACTACATACACGTAATTAAAATATTACTACAGTTTAAGCATAAGCGACCCCGACCCACTCTCTGAGACCCCTCCTGAAAAGGTAAATCTGGCCAAGGCCAGGCAATAATTCACTCATAGCTTTACTGCATTGAAAATGCGCGCAGAACGGTTCCCGACAGCAGGACGAAGGACGATGAGGTAGAAGGAGAAGGGGATAGAAATAGAACATGTGCCAAAATCGGTATATATATCAAGCAGATCCCCTTTGGCAGGCCCACACACGCACAAAAAGAACACTGAAGCAAATCAGTCAAACTTACACTTAGGGTACATTACTCCATGGTAAAAATCAAAGCAAATCTATTCGTAACTTCAACTTCAACTTAACCATAAGTTAGTTAAACATCCTTGGTTTGGAAGACATCTGATCACAAGCGAAGCAAATAAGAAAGACGAAGTCAAAATAAAAACACATACAAATTTGCAGTTTTGGTATAACATAAAAGCGAAATACGAAAAACGAAAAACAAAAAACGATAAATGAAAACGAAAACGAAAACGAAAAAATCTATTTACAGCGATGAATATTTCCAAAAATGATTGCGTTTTTTTAGTAGCAAGCGCGATTTTCAAAATTCCCAACAACTTTTGGCCCAAAATCGAACATAAAACCGAACAAAATCCGTTTGGAAGTAAAATTTTTATCACTTATTTGGCGTAGGAAGAATCAGAGGAAGACGAGAAAGAGGGAGTAGAAGAGGAGTAGAGTGAGGAGATTACCAAGTGGTGCAGTTTCCACCTGCACCACACCTTTCTGTTAAACAAACTGCAATAGAGCAGCGCACAGTGCGAATACTTTCGGCAAGCACTGTGCGCCTGCACCAACGGACTTTAGTTTAAAAATCAAAATTCTTGCCACAGCAATTCTGCAACAGCAGAAAGAGTAACTAATAGTATTCATTCAGTTGATCAATCAGGAATCAATCTTACGCATCCTTAGTTTTGAAGTTTATGAAGGAGATGTTAAAACTTTTGGCTTATGACGTAAACCCAGCATTTCGGCCGCAATGCAAGTATATTGCCCATGGAAATTCGAAATTCAAATTGATATATATACAACAACAACATCATCGACAAAAAGCACATGAGAAAGTATAAAAATATAAAGAGAAAGTTGCATAAAATATGAAACAGAAACGATAACCAAATAAAAACAACGATAACGATAACAGAATACCTAAGTAACCGATTACAGTGAAGCGGAGAGAGTATGAGGAGAATTTGCAATTTAGTTTTAACAGCCAACAATAGCCAGGGAAACATACGCAACTCGTATGTGATATTTTTGAGTTAATCTCTCACAGTTTTCCACAACAACCACAACAATAAGTATTTTTACTCAAATATACAAAGCGAAAAACCAAACAAAAAATCGAACAAATCGAAAATATCGAGTAATCGATAAACGAAGCCCAATTAGAAGCGACAATACGGAGAAGAAGATCGATTGGTAACCACAACAACAACACAAAGCACTTCCAGCAGCAACTTTTTTTGGGTTGTCTACACATATCAAAGGTACATAAATACGCTATATATACATATATGTAGGGAGCGGGATATATAGGAGAGAGAGAATACATATTTCTTTGTGTTGAGTCTTTAAGCCATCCTGAGTTCAAATTTTACACTGAACAAACTGAATAACTGAATATTTACCCATGACCGAATACAAATATAAATATATATACATATAAACCAATACCAAAACTAATCCATAAGTGTTTATAGTTGAATTTTGACCGAGCTCGATCGGGTATCGAGAATCGAGAACCAGATTTTATGCCACAGTTTCATTTGCAATAGACGAGCGTGCCTCGCACGAACCGGGATAATTTATAGTACAATACATGCCACAAGCAAACAAATAATAATAATAATAATAACGAATAAGCAACAGCAACCAATAACTTTTTATAAAACGATTTATATTTTTATACTCGATACAAACGAAATCAATCAATCAACAACCGCAGCAATAGCCAATTAGCCAAATAAGCCAAAACTTTTAGTTCGTTCACCGAGGTCTTCAGTTAGTTAGTTAACGACAACAGCAACAATTATGTTTTCATTTACGAACCAGGAGGAGATCTGAGTGCCCCGAGCCCCCGTGCCCCCTTATAGACATGCTCCCCCGACTGGGCCTTATCCAGGAACTGGGACTGCACGCCACACAAGAAATTGCCCATAGAATAGGCGGCCAACAAAGACCGCCAATAAATCAAATAAAACCGAGACGAAGCCCCCAAGAAGATGCCTGCCTGCTGAACCCGAGGGGGAACCGAGAAGCGACGACGATGAGTAGCCACAATCAAAACTTTAAGCAACCGTGCGCCTGTCCAGGATCGGGATACATCCCAGTCGGCGGGGAAGCAACCATGTCGCCCAGCCCAGCGGGAGCCACACTCAGATCGACTCACATAGTCAACAAGAATAAGTGATAAAAAGCCCCTTGTTTCACAATTCTCTTACGAGCAGCCACTCAATTAACCAATGAGCCACACACTTTGCGTGCGTTTAACTGGCTCCACTCCTGGCCAATATATAGTGTCCACAGTACATAGACGGGGGCGTGCCACGGCCTGCGAATCGAACTGCAAAACTCCTTTGGTTTACTCTCACACACAAATAAGCAAATAGTTACAGATATACAGATGCACAGCAGCAGGTGCAGGTGCAGATGCAGCAGCAATAAACAGGTGAAAATTGACAAAACGCAAATCGAGACGGGGGTCCCGAGTCGGCCCCCAGACAATAGCCCAGCAATATTATTATTATTTCCCAACTGGGCGCCCTTTGTAATCCCTCGAGGATTAAAGGCGCGCCACCAGCCGTCGTCAAACTGAAGTACAACCAAAACGAAATCGAAACCCATTGGCAACCACCAAGAAGCAAGCAGCCGTGCCAGCATTAGCCCCCGAATATCCGATGTATATATATTGAAGAGAGCCAGGATGGGGGTCAGACGTTTGTCCAAATTCTACACGAAATTTTATGTAAAACAACTGTAGGAGCAAACGAAAAACGCAATTCCAACGAGCCAACGTGCAAATATAAGAACAATATCGATTTTTCAGTTAAACGTTTTTCCTTCTCGGCCATCGATCCAGGTTTCGATCGATCGCCCCGTCCTATGATTTATCAGAGAAAAGGGAGAAAGGCGGCATGCCGGGCGCCCCATACAACTGGGCGTGGCATGTGTACAATATGTAAAGTAATTTAACGTAAACGAAGGCGAGCGATAAGCGAAGAACACAAATGAAACAACAATATTTATACAGAGACTGCAAACAAATGTGATCAGATATTTTATAATGTATAAGTTTACAGAGCAATCGCTAGCTGTACTAGCTATATATTGAACTGATATATGGCGGATGCTACCGATCAAATCAAAAGCGAACAACAAACAGAACAGAACAGCGAGAGCGAGAGCGATAGAGCGAACAAACACAAGAGCAACAGCAACCACAGTAGGCGTTAAGGTAACAGTTAGCTAACCGTAACCGTAACCGTAACCGTAACCCATAACGTAACGAGAGAGCCGTAAACGTAAGCAACCGATAACAAAAGTATTTATAATGATATTTTTTACAATAGCATATACAACTAAATATAGCAAACGACAAACAAACCGAGCGGGATCCGCAGCTCGCCAAAAATTAACCCAACCGAATTCCGATCCCCGAGAGTCCCATTAAACCCCCCACATCCCGGTCGATCGAGCTGCGGCCTCTACGCGCAACAGTTGCCTTTCACAGAAACAATTTACCATTTAAGTTACCAATAGTGAAATAGACAAGCCAAAACGGCGCCAGAGCGCCCCTCCTAATCAGTACAGGGGGCGTGGCGCCGCAGTTTTTCCAGCCAGTTTTCAGTTGAGCATCATCTCCTCAGTTCGTTCGAGTACAACAACAACAACAGAAGCCAGGAAGAGCAAAGCGGAGCAGAGAGTTTTCAGTTCACGGTTCATACAAAGATTATATTCAGTTCGGTAGGAGGAGTAGGAGGAGTCCAGGAGCAGGAAGCGGAAGTAGGAGGAGCTACGAGGAATGTCTTAGGATGGAGCAACCAATACATATAAACACACAGCACATGCACACACATGTATAAAGCAACCTTAGTTTATTTCGGATTCAGTGAGTCGAGTTCTTCAGTTAGGATCAACAACTTTTCGACAGCCTTCTGATAGCCTGAGTTAAAGCATTCAATCGTTATGGAAATTGAGCAAGTCCTTAGTTCTGAACAATAGTGCCGGTAACATTTAAACGATAAGTGAAACTATATAAAGACATATATATATATATATAATTAGACATATATATAAAGATAAATACATACTCTAGACGTCGTAATCCGTATTTCAGCATAGCTAACAAATGTTCTAAATGTACACTGAGTAATGAGAATCCGGAAACCAAGCAACAAACTAAGGAAGGAAGTAAGAGTTAGGTGAGAGGAGGGAGAGAGAGGGAGACCGTTTGCGCAGCATTTTCCCAGCGGGAAATGCAGAGGGAAAATTGCCTGACCCCGGGCTAGAGACCCCCTGCCCCCAAAGCCCCAGCACACGAACAACACACTCAGCCCCCATTACGAACCACACAAGAACCCTATAAATATATATAACTTATTACTTATATAAGGAAATAAACTCGATGCAAGCAAACAGAATAATAATAAATACAAGATAATGGTAGTTGCTATTTTAAATATGTATTACAAAACCAACAAAAATACCAAAAAAAAATAACAAAACAAAACAAAACAAAATCGAAAGCAAACCGAAAATCAGTCGAAATAAAATGATCTTCAGCAAAAGTCTCAATTAAATGTTAAGCAGGAACCAAAAGCCAACCCGTGCAACAACAGCAGCAGCAGAAAGAAAGCAAATCAGTCAGACACACCTACATATATATATACACTACTATATATATATACGCAGTTTGTTCCAAAATCAGTACGAGAAATATATATGATATTTGTATGCTTTTTTACTCACTCACACCGACATCATATAGGCCAAGTGCAAACTGGGACAGATCGATCAGTTGGAGATCCTCTAACGCCGCCTTTAGGTTTAATTTACGCACACACACTCGCGACACACACACGAGACACAACTACAAAATTAAATGTCAGCATAGGTATAATCGTAACGAGAAAAACAACTAAATGCATACTCATAGTTTAGCAGTCGCCGTAATTGATTTATATTTTGTCAGCCACACGAAGCAGAATCAGAATCAAACCGCAGACAGACACGAGACGAACTCGAACTCGAACTCAAACTCAAACTCAAACTCAACTAAGCTAGGTACAAGATACAGAATACAGCATACCCAAAAGATACATTAAATAGAACTCATCATCAGCAGCCACCCAAGACAGAAGAACAACCTACAGTAACCACAAGAACTCAATGCCGTTCAACCAACAACAACAAGAGAAGATCAGTTCACAGATGCATCTATAGTTTTTAGTTTCCAAGATACATACTACCTAATAAGCAGGCCCAGACCAGAATCAAAAACAGCACAGCAACAGATTTCAGAGTAGGATTACAAGAGAATCTAAGGAAACACATTTCAATCAAGTGGCAGAATTTCGAAGGACATTTTCGGCTTAGATATAAAGATAAGAGAACAAAACATGTTAACTTTCGGCTCAAAAGCAAAGCGCTGCAAAACCAACAAGAAAAAGATAAATTTGCGGAAAAGCAAAGCACCAAAAAAGAAGAAACCTATATGAAGTATACAACTCTCGGCCTAGACTTTGGCGTGAATTTCGGCAACAAAAGGAAAGATAAATCTCAGACGTGGATAAGGGCGAAGATTCAGATACAAAAACGAAAACCAAACGTGACGACAGACGCGCTGCAGGCGGAGCCAGTCAGGGTCAAAGTTCGCAGACCGTAAAAAAACATTTTAGGTATAAGTGTAAAATTAAATATAAAACGTATTTCGGTAATGTTCCTATGTAAACATATGACACACACTCGCTCACAGACAGACACGCGCGCATATATATGCAAGGATATAAATATATATGAGTGGGAAATTGCAGTTTCGGACACACACAATAAAAATTCAGCATTTAGCAGTTTGGCAACTAAAATTAGCTGGGATAAAGACAAAAATGGGAAATAAACAAAAAATTTGGTCTGCGATTTTGATTCTACTAAAGACTGGCCTGCCTGCAAGGATACGAAGAAATAAAATTAGCTTAATACTTAACAGGCAGCATTCTTTGACAGACACTTTCGATTCGATCCGTTCACTTCCCTTTGTTAAAGAAAGGAAAGCAATTGTACTTTTCAATGAATCACAACGCGTTTGAAAGCCCAACAAGGATAATGACAACTAGAAAATCAAGGATGTACGAAAACCAATCTCGAAATGAACTAAATGAAATGACAAAATTTAAAACCTCTCGGCCATGTTTGGATAATTCTCTCTCGGTGTAAACATTCAGGACAAATTTACAAAAAAAAACTTTAAAAAAAACAAAAAAAAACTTTAGGATTAACAAAAAATACGTGAAAATTACGAATTCAAAATCCAAAAATTATAAGCAAAATTACAAAATTTTGGAACACAAAATTTCGTAAGCAAAAACTTAAATTGTAAGCGAAAGCAGGGCATTTCCGCTCGGCAAGCAGAACATACGTCTGCAAGCAGTTCGGGGAAGAGGTAGACGAAGCAGACGAGCAGTAAGCAGTGGACGACCGGAAGGAAGAAAAAATAAAGGGAACTCTGAAGGAAATTTTGAAAAACGTGTTGGGAAAATATCAGAAAAAGTACAAGCTTATTTTAAGCACCTTCGCGCCTTATCTTTAAGAACGTAAATAAATCAATGAAAATACGAATAAAAATTTAACAAAAAAAAGGGAAAGCAAAACCAAAAAAGACAAAATGAAACTTACATTTAAATAAATTTAATACAAAAACATTGTACATTTAGAAATTACGAGCAAAATTAAGCGGCAAATCGCTAGTTTCGATACATCTCCTGGTAGTTAACCTTATCTAAGCTTAAGTTTCATCCGATCCGTTCAGACTCGGACACGGATACTGCAGAAAGCACACTCTTTTAGTTCCCCCTCAGTTCGGGTTTTGTGGAAATCTGCCTTAAATTGTTAATTCAAAGGAGCAGAGCAGCGAAGGCAAGGAGCTGTAGACAGAAGAAGCTGAAGAAGAACATGACTAGTCAACAACAGAGGCAGTGCTTGGAACTAATGAAAGTCCGTTCCAGTGCTTGCCGACAATTGAAACCAAAAATATAAGCAACAACCAAAATTCAAAATCATCGCAGCAGCAGATTTCAAAATTCAAAAGAAGATGTAACTCAAAAATTGCTGAAAGGCAAACGAAATTAACAAAATTCTAACTGCGGTTCGGAGCAAAACGAAAAAGGTGACAAATGTATGAAAGGTTTTCTCTATTCTTGAAGGAAATCCAAGGAGTAGAGCGAAAAATGAAGAAAAACTAAATTTATGTTCCCCACGTCTCTGTAAATGTTTAGATGTATGAAAAGCAAAACAGTCAAGGTTCTTGGTGGGGCTAAGACCGACTTAAAATTAAGCTGTGTATGTAAAGAAAGAAATACTGAAGCGAAGAACACTATAAAGGTAACGCTATGAATCCTAACCCATTCGCCCCGAAGTTTAGTTCTAAAATTTGACATGTATCCACTCATTAATCCCTGAGATTTGCTGACGATTCACCGAGCACTTGGCATTAGCAATCCCTTCCAGCTAGGTTGTGACGAACTCAGTCAAAATTTCCCGAGTCCCTAACCCCTAAGCTCCTACCACTCCGATCCTTGGCCGGGCCAAAGAGTTGACAGTTCTCAAGCCTCGAAAATAAAACCAAACTGCCCAGTCCGCCAGACCAGAAGATCGTCACTTTAGCGGGCCGGGCAACTCCAGGACATCCAGATCCGTTTCGCACCATAGCACTCAAGGCAATACAAGCAAAATCAAGCAAAAGAAAGCAAAGAAGCGGCGAGAGAGAAAGCAAAATGAAAACAGAAGAAGACAAGGCAAAGGACAAGTTTCGAACCAAGGATTTCGGTAACATTTCGAACGCAACTTTCGGCAGAGTTTCGAACAAACTTTGGATTAGGCTTTTGTTGTTAATTTGTTTTTTTGCGACCACGTCTCTATATAGCACTCGAGCAACATGCAACATGCAACAGTAACATGCAACACACAACAGAAGCAGCAAGCAGCAACGTGATACACGAGTTGAGCAAGTGAATAGCAATTTTTGAAATGGGGCCACAACGTCCGATCTAAAGTGCCTTCAAGTAACAATGAAAAAAAAAACGAAAAACGAAAAAACCAAAACAAAATACCAAAAATAAAAACTGTTAATTTTTTATGTAACTAAAAAACGAACGAAGAGGAAGAAATTATAAATAAAAATTGTATAAATGAAAATTAAACGTGTAAAAAGTATAAACAAATTAAACAAAAAACTAAGCGATAACGATGGTGAACGTAAACGATGAGAAAGGGCTCCAAATAGACCGGAAAGCAAACAAAAACCAAAACTGCCTCAAACTTTGGCCTGGTCACACTGTACCTCCAACGGAATCCTTGAGCTTGTCCAACTATGAAGCTGCGGAAAATCGATGGCAAATCTCAACCAAAGTAATCCCAAGACCACGACTTTCGACCCCCACCCCAAATACTCCCTAGAAAAAGTTGTAATTGACCTAAGTAAGCGATAAATATGTACGTATTTAGTTCTAGTATGTAAACGAATGAAAATTAACGTAAATCTCCATTTAGTCACGCATTATGTATGGGAAATTGATGATTTAGAGTAGAGTGGAGACGCAAAGGTTTGGATATAGACACACCAGGACATATATACGAGTATACCCCATGAAAAACCCCTCTATACATACGCATAAAGCGCTGAGTTGCTCATCTATCAATGTACTTTGAAAATACAGACCCACACACACACGACACTTGCATGTACTATGCTACATTTAATTTAGATTTAGAAGCGATGAACTAAGTATTCGCATGGTGAGCGATGAACTAAGAGAACGGCATACTGATGAGGTGGCAATTAGGTATAGAGCGAAACTACATTTAAGAGAACTCTCGACCCCAAAAGGAGGCGATCTGTGTGGACTCACATGCATTCGTATTACTAAACGCAAGAGATCCGAAGGGGATCGCAGATAAACTAAATAAGACTTTCTAGAAACGAAGGAGGAAACCTGCCGTTTCCCACTTTTGTGCTACTTCCTATCCCTAAACACACTCAGACACTACACCCACACAAAAGATCTTGAGTTGGCAGCATCGTAATCGTTTCTTTAGTCGACGATGGGAAAGAACTAGCAAAAATTAGCAAAATTTAAAATTGATTATGTACCACACAGAAGCACACACGCACACAGAGCCACTCTGACGACACCTTGTATATAAGTATGTATATTCCTTTGAGCTGAACATTGTATAACCGAGCGATTACGATTACACACACACTGAAAACACTGATCACACTGATGACACTGACAACAGGAAACAAGGACACACCGCGGTGTGTAAAGGGTTCTTTGCTTACAACTTTTCAAACGAATTAAAGCGTTTCGGCCAACCTTTAGGACTGACAAGAGATCGACTTGAGGAAACCAGCCTCTGCCCGATTCCCTCTCAAAAAAGAAAGCGAGAGCTGGACGGGGGAAATGCATCGTTTCGGTTGATGGATGCAAACGATCGAAATTTATAGTGAAACCAAAATCGAGCCACGAAATTCATTTGAGTTCAGTTAAGAGCGAAAAATTGTCAAGAATATATAGAAAAATGAATACTTTCAGTTGAAATACAACAATAGACCGGAATGATTTCCAAGCAATAGTACAAACAACTTTAGAGATAACTTTTATAAATGTAATTGTAAACTAAGTGGTAGGAACGAGAGATGCTCCGGTTCGTGTACGGCGGGAATAATTGGCCAAGAAAGATATATCCCAGTTACCGAACAACCGGAGCGGAATGAGGAGAGAGAGAAACCCCGCGCATCCATATACGATTTAACATAATTTATCCTATGTTCAGATTTTAACACACAATGATTTACAAATTTACCAATTTGATTAGTGCGAAGTAAGCGAAACTGAAGGCCATCAGACGCCGTTGATATTTTCGAAATTCCAACTTGACACCACGACCCTCCCCTTCTATTAGAAGCTGGAAGGTAAGATAAAACGATTCAAGTCACTTCACACACACACAGTTTAAATTTATAAGAATATGTACTAACAATAGGAAACGACACCCAATTGCCCCAAAACCCCACACCCCGATGTCCCCCCTAAAACTTACACATTACTATTTACCAGAATATGAAACGAAATTAATGAAAACCAAAAGAAATGCAAAAGTAAAGTCAAGTCAACATACATATATGAATGTAATACGCGGTGGAAGCATACAAAGTTGGGAAAAACCAGAAAATTTCACAATCGACTATGTCGCGTATACACTTACGATAGTACGATATACTAACTTTATATGATTAACTAATTCATTTCGAATGAACATGAACCATAGCGATATATGTATAAGCCACGTTTTGGTTACGGTTTCGATTTCGGTTCCGTTTTATACTTTGGTTTGGTGTACACACTTCTTGGAAACTTCGGAAACCACTTTCAGGCCCAGAAATTGAAAGAAATTAGCATTTTGCGCCACATTTTGTAGCCAACAAAATTGGATATGAGAAAATCCCAAAAATGTACATTTCGCGCAATTAAAAAATTCCAAAACGAAATCGAAATTTGGACTAACATTTAGAAAATGCATTTAGCGCAAGGCAAAAGCAAACGGCACCACTCCACACCACACTACATCACACCACGAAGAGAACGAATATGTGTATGAGGTAAATTCAGTATTTGGGATCTAAGCGAATATTATTACATACAAATTTATATTTATGCAAGCGACAAAATCGAAACAAAACATACTAAAAACGTGTAATGGAAAGGAAATGATAAGGACAAGAGCATAACACTAAACTAAACAATATGACATTTTTAATCGAAAAAAACCAAAACAAACAAAACTTATTTTATTGAAAAATTATGTAAAATTTACTAAGGAAAAATACAAAAAAAAAACACACACACACAATAAAAGTATATTGTTTATTTTCATCTTTAAAAATAAAGTTTTAAAATCGTATAAAAATAGTAATTGTTTGCCTGAAGTTTTTCCTTCTGGGGGATGAGCGCAATTAAAGGTAAGTTACTATAAGAAACACGTAAGAAAGATG
The DNA here is from genome assembly GCA_008042775.1 of Drosophila pectinifera. Lineage (NCBI taxonomy): Eukaryota > Metazoa > Arthropoda > Insecta > Diptera > Drosophilidae > Drosophila > Drosophila pectinifera. Next base: position 133,287 of record VNKC01003457.1, read on the forward strand.
CAGTTGATCTAATTTATAGTATCCCAGTACCCAATATAAATAAATGAAAAATATGTCTTGGACCCACAAACCACAATTACTGAGAAGAATAAGAATGCGAGCAAGATGGAAGTCCATAGAAGGATGCAACTTCAATGTATAATGTCTCCCATATTTATTGGTTTTTTTTATATACCTAGGTACTTATACAGAAATTTTAGGCTTAAACTATAAGCACTCATTATATGATTTTTATGGAGAGAAATTGGCGTGACAATACTTATAATACTAGTAATTTGTGTCCAACTTATAGGAATGTTTCCACTAAACTTGGATGATGAAGCTTTAATATTTTCTGAGAGCTCTGGACATGGCTATATCGACTCGCCTGGTCATTTTGATTAAGAATTCGGATACTTTATGGAATCGGAGAAGACGCATTCTGCCTGTTAAATATATTCTATATATATTATAACTACCCTTGTAACTTTTGGATAGCAGAATAAAAATTAATGTATACATTTATGTAATGGTTACATCCAAGGTACTAGTTTCATTGGGGTTAAGTAAGTATAAAATTATAAAGGTTATTGCCTATGGCAAATATGTTTTTTATCGCTGAACTATATGTATTTTCCCATATTTAAGCTCTAGATCAAGTATACATGTACATTCATATACATATGTATTCTTTATATCGATGAAGACCCTTGCTGCTGTGGCTACCATTAATAAAGCTTTCCACCATCAATGCATGCGTACCTGCCTTATAACGGATCCCAAAGCTGGAAACTAAATTTAATTCAAAATATATAAATAAATGTAAATAAAAAAAGACTTACAGTATAAACAAATATTTGTTAAATAAATTGTTATATCTAACTATCTAATTATCTAATTGACTATCACTATCGAAAACGTGAAGCGGGGGCACAAAATACGTTTTACAGAGGCATATTGTCAAAATAAGGAAGGAGGCTATAGTCGAGTGCCTGGAATACCATATACCCGATATTTAACAGTATTTAAACATTTTGTACATATTCTTTACATACATGGATTCGTATAAAGCTAATAAAGCCTTTTAGCAAATGTATATTTGCTTCAAGCGTATGTATATTTCCCGAATATTCATGTAAATACATAAATAATCACAACTTATAAACCCTTTTTTATAAATAATTAATGCATTGTTTACAACCACAATGAAACTGCGATTCAAATTGTACGAATATCTAGACAGCTGAATGATATTTCATGTCGTCCCTGTTCATATTAATACAAATTTAGTTTATTTGGCTTGATTTTTTAGCAACAAATTAACTTTATAGCCCACTGTTCAGCTCTGGTTTGAAAAAGCAGTATTTCTTACTTCTTTGTATTAACTTACTCCTTTTCTGGTATATTGTTGCGATAGTTTTATAAATATCGTATAGAATTGTGCGACACTTTAACCTTACGTTACAGTCTAATAATCAATTAATTTCAATATTCACACTATTTGTATATAATAAAGGCCATTTAATTTTTGCAGTATAAAATGATTGTTGTTGGCAACGCTTAGTGCTGCCTGGCAATAAAAGAATTATTTGCAGCTAAACAGTTTAATGGACCGTCATCGCAAACTACCGCTAAAAGCTAATTAACGACGCTAGATTTTTTAAATAAATATAATAAATTATTCAAAATTCTAAAATGCAAAAAAAGAGCAATTGAGCAATACTTCTAAATAGGCAACTTGAAAACTTAAGCCTTCTGTGGACTGGAGGGCAAAGGTGTAGTTCTGATAAGTTAAATTGGAACCTGAAATCTTAATAAAATAAAAATGTTATGATCGTGCTACTTTTCATGGCATATTAAAGAACATTTTAGCCTTTTTTTAATTTGCATCTCTAACTATATATGTACAATATACATTATATACAATATTATATATATACAGTACATTCAATATTCAATAACAAACAGGATCAACTCACTGTTGGCATAGAGTCGAAGACCAAATAAAGACTTTGTCCAGCCCCCAACAATCGCAACAGGTAAACTCTGCCGTTTTCTATATAACCCTCTATAAACTGATGGAACTTGGATAGAAATGATTAATAATATTAGTTCGAAATTTATTTTGTTGATGCTGCCATTTTGCTAAAAGCTCAGTTAACATTATAACAGCCCTAATAAGTATCGATGTATTGATGCTTCCAAAGTTTTGTTTACGATATATTGAACTTTAGCTTCAATATAATAAAATTAACTTTAATAATAACAAATTAAATAATATCAAAATATTATGGTGTGATTATAATTAAATTGTTGTTAACTTTCCCAGCTGAAGAATATGCGGAGAAACGCATTCAAAAATGATATTATTTGGTATATTTGAGTAGTCAAGCATCCGGTCACACTGGGCCCTAGTCAAATCGGACCTAATTGCTATTGTGTATTTTATTTTATTTAAAACGCCGCCAACCAGCTGGAGCGAAGACCGAGGACAGCAGCTCGGACGCAGTGGATGTGAGCGCAACGCCGGAAACGCACCGCACCGCACAAAACTGAGGGACAACAGCACACCTGCTAACGCAGAAACCCAACTTGCCAAACTGCGGACTGCCAGCCCAGCGGAGAAGCCACCATGAATGCCCTGCGGCAGTTCTACCTGGAGATCCCAGTGGTCACGCGAGCCTACACAACAGTCTGTGTGCTCACCACACTGGCGGTGGTAAGTGTCTCGGCCCGGATTGGGTCGAGCTTTGTCGAGAGGGTGACGTGTACCGTCTAATCGGCTAACTTTGCCAACTGTCTTCGATCTTCCCGTCAGCACCTGGACCTGGTGTCACCGCTGCAGCTGTACTTTAACCCTACCCTGATCGTGAAAAAGTTCCAGATATGGCGATTGGCCACCACATTCCTATACTTCGGCACAATCGGCATCAGCTTCTTCTTCAACATGGTGTTTACGTACCGGTACTGCCGCATGCTGGAGGACGGCTCATTCCGCGGTCGCAGCTCGGACTTTGTCATGATGTTCATTTTCGGCGGCGTATTGATGACCTTCTTTGGTATCTTCGTCAACCTGCTGTTCCTGGGCCAGGCCTTCACATTGATGCTGGTATACGTGTGGTCGCGCCGCAACCCGCTGGTGCCAATGAACTTCTTCGGCGTGCTTAACTTCCAAGCTCCATACCTGCCATGGGTGCTTCTGTGCTGCTCCATGATCCTGGGCAACACCGTGTGGATAGACATCATCGGCATGGGCGTCGGTCACATCTACTACGTGCTGGAGGATGTCTATCCCACGCTGTCCAATGGCTATAGACTGATTAAAACGCCCTACTTTCTGTGAGTTGTCTATCCCTAAAAGCTAGTGATTTCTTTAAAATATATCCTTCCTTATCCGCAGGAAACGCCTCTTTAACGAGCACGTTGAGCGCAACTACCAGGCACCCGCCGAGGATCGTCCCGGCGGCTTTCCATGGGGCGACGAGGGGCAGCCGCTGCTGCCGGAGCAGAACGCTGCAGGCGGACAGCAGGAGCCGGCGGATCAGGCGCCGCCAGCTGCAGCGGCGCCGCAATAACAAAACTAGAAAACTTGATTGTTAAACTGTTTTCTGTTCAAACGACGACGATGACGACAACAATGTTGTGTACCCCTCCGCCACCTCCCGTTTGGTGCTTGGTGTAATTAGGCGTATAGTATTGAGAGAGGCGTGCAATAGTTAGCCAAAGTTAATGCAGAGCGTGTGTGTATGTCATCTATTGGTTTGTTTTCTGATGCAGAGTCCAATCGCCACGCGAGATGTACTTTAAGTTTGCCCTCATGGCAGATTGAACCTACACTGCACATGTGATTATATATATACAAACAAGCTACAAATAAACCATGATGTAAAAAGCCTTTAAGTGACTTGAAAATTGCATTGTTGAGATCTGTTGGGAAGGAAGTAAGAAAGAGACAATTTTCTCATTAGTTAACTATTTAAGTTATAAGTTTGAATAGAATTGGCAGCTAGCTAGCTAACGAAGAAGATCAGGTGCAAGGGATACTGAAGATGGGTATAGGCTATCTTGCTAAAAACGCCTGTTGCTTTTCTTGGGCAAGATCTTGTGTTTTCGGGATAAGAAAGTCAGTTAAAACTTTTAACTGGATGCATTTTTGAATTGTCAAGAAAATTCGTTCTCAAACAATTAATTCTTTATATTCTCATTATTTTTGAGTTTAAGGAGGTCTTTTGCTTCGCCAAACAATATTCCACTTAAAAATTATTTTCACAGATGAAACTATTTAAGTTCGCGCCTGAAAGAACCGGAACCAGTTTAGAGAGTTGCCACCGGTTTTCATTTGATTAAACAGTTTTTCCATAGTTTTTTTAAGTTTTCGAAGCTCAAGCCATTGACTGCTAGAGGTGGAGAAACATTTTTGCCGGAAAACAGATGTTAGAATTAAAAATAAACTTTTATCAAAAACAGTCACAGTCATGAACGCTAATAATACATTACGCCTCCGTTAGAATAATCGGCTTGACATCTATTGGAATCCTGATGCTACGCGCTCCCAAGCAGCTGATGGTTCTTACAAAATATAACAAGGTTTCCAAGGTTTTTTTTTAAGTTTTGTTTATGTTAAAGAATTTAGTTTATCGGCAACGTACAAAGAAAGTCTATGCTACGGTCAGCTTTACTGAATAGTTTTTTTTTTTTTGGTGTTTTCTTACTTCAAAATGGATATCGATTACTATGTTGGAAACACATCGATATTAGCATCGATGTTTCCCCATCTCTACCAACTGCCTGTTTAGTTGTTATTTTTTAATAACACTCATTTTATCCGTTGGACTTGAAAAGTATTAGGAACGATGCATAGAACATAAACTCAGGATGTCGAAAATTTTGATGAGCCAACTGACCCACCCCCAACGTGTCCGCCTTCTGTACAAAACAATTCTGCGACTGCACAGAGGTAAGCTGAAAGTCGGCCTATTAATGAGTCTCCTCCTATTCATCAAGATCTGCTGTTATCCATAGGAATGCCAGCGGAACTGCGAGCCCTGGGTGACAACTATGTGCGGGACGAGTTCCGGAGACACCTCAAGTGCAATCCCATGGAGGCGCAGCTCTTTATGACCGAATGGGCGGCAAGTTTTACGTAATTGCCAAAGCGACCATCCTCTGACCAGTTCCTCCGCTTTCAGCGCTATGCTTCGACGATAACCCAGCAGCTGGGCCTGCGGGGCAAGCCCAAAGGCGAGCTGGGCGAGGAGATCGACCCGACGGCCGTGGAGATGCTGAAGGATGACCAGGTAGTCCAGCTCTATGAGCTTATGTTAGCCGCCAAAGGCCTGGATGGCGATACAATCACGGCGGACGATGTGCGGGGCAAATAAACGTGTTAACTAACGACTTTATTGAGCTTGTTTCTCCAAGACTTTGTACTCGAACTTAATGCCGTTCTCCTCCTGCACGCCTTCGGGTGTGCCGTCGTCGAGAGCCACCTCGTGGAATCCGTCTGGGATAGCGGGGAAGAAGGTGTCGCACTCAAACTTCCCTTGGACCTTGGTGATGTACAACTTATGGCAGCGCTCGGAGGCCATGGCTTCAGCGTATACTCCGCTGCCTCCCACGATCCAAACGTTCTCAATCTGCTCTGTCTTGGTCTCCAGGTGCTGCATGGCCGCCTCCAGATTGGGACACAGCAGCACGTCGGCAGGCAGGTCCCTGGGTTGAAGCGTGGTGCTCAGCACAATGTTGAGGCGCTCAGCAAGTGGACGCTTGCTCTCCGGAACCCCGAAGTACGTTTTCTTGCCCATAATGACTGCATTGCGCTTGCAGGGATCGGTGGTCCGCTTAGTGGTGCTGCTAAAGTACTTCAGCTCGGATCTGTGTGGATTCTTATCTTATCATTCCGCAAATCTGCATTATCTCTGTTCTGTTAACTCACTTTATGTGCCAAGGCAGGTCACCTTTGAGGCCGATGCCGAAGTTCTCCCCAACTGCCACCATTAAGTTGAAGCGCAGCATGTTTCTGCTAGTCATTTGCTTTAATTAGTGATTAATTCTTAATCGGATATATTTAAAATCCTGTTTGGAAACTTGTTTCGAACAGCTGTTTCAGAAGAGCGGGAATTTTTTTGCTGTCGGAAAGCGATACCGATTACAATTAAATTTAATTTATCGATATTTAATAGTGGGACTCCTCAACAAAAACTTATCGATTCGGGGATAAACTTAAGAAGTTACGTTTTTTTTAAACTTTTTTTCTTTTTCTTCTTTTTTTCCCTACAAATAATTCTTATTTATGATCTCTGCAAGATTATAACAATTAGTATTCAATCCTCTATATAAATTTTTACAGAATCTATTTTTTTCCACAGAGAAATCAAATCCAAAATCTCTTGAAAGTTCCCGACTACATATATTTATTCTTTTTAAGTTTGTACATTATTAATCATATGTTTATCCTTATACCCTAAGGGTGTGCCTTCATGCTCCCTTATAAAGTAAGCAAAGCTGGTGCCCTGGATTAAAAATATTGTATTCAAAACGTTACTCTGGTCCCTCCAATAGCCAGTAGGTCTCCATCTCTCCCTTGCCTTTGACTTTAACGAATCCTCGCGCCTCTACCTTGTATCCGACCTTCTGCACCTTTTTCGCCGTATAGTTGGACAACTGAATCATCCAGGGATCACTGCTGCTCTCCATGCGAGAAGCTGTATTGACAGTATCTCCGAAGAGGCAGTAGCGCGGCACCTTCATGCCCACCACTCCGGCCACCAC